>CAUYRT010068990.1:0-21113 GCA_963574885.1 Lepilemur ruficaudatus | reverse complement strand
CATGCTGTTCTTTTTCATTCAGTTAAACCCAAATTAGAATCAGTCAGCTTTGAAATTTCATGACTTTCAGGGCCTGGAATTCGCCACCTCCACGATGCATTGGCATTATTTTCCCATCTGAGCCCTCTTGGGCAGCACCAGAAATAATCCGGGGTTTTTGTTAGCCATTAGGGCTGAACCTTCTTTGAGTTCTAAGGAAAATCACCCTCTCTCCTTGCAGTGTGGGGTTTGTCAAACCCACAGAGCTTCATCCAGGTGCAGGGGTGGATTTCCCAGCGTACTGCACGTTCCGGTCAGGCTCTTCCGTCTGGGGCCGAGAAACAAACCCAGGCTTTAATCCCCAAGGCCCGAAGTCACTGGAAGGGCAAACCGTAGGCACTCAGTAACAGGGCCAGGAGACCAACAGAAGCCCCTGCACCTTTTAACTCACATTCCAGGGACCGCTCAGGTACAAACAGAACCCTATAAATAAATGTTCATGCAACTTGAAACTTGTTCTTTTGTTTATTATTTTAAATCATTGTCCAAAGAAAAATTCCTGGTTATATATACTTCAAATATTATGCAGCATAATTCTGGAGAAAAATAAACGTAATTTTGTAAATCAAGAAGAATTATTTTCCTAAAGCAAATTTCAACTTATAAAGATTCTGGATGTCAGCGCCCCGTGGAAAAATATGTCATTGTTATGTATTTCTAAATCTCATACACAATTATTAAAACTTTTGCAACATAACCACAGTGACTCCAGCAATCCTGGGGACTGAAAACTGGAGGCTGCAGTCAGTCCTCTGTGAGGCTTGGGGGGCCCTGTCATGCTCTCCAGGGTCCCAGCATGGGTCAGCTTCCCCTGGACTAAGCCTCAAGGGAACTTGACTCTGGCAGAGGTTCACCTGCTGCCCCTCAGTGTGGCCCTGCCTAGAGGAGCAATGCATTTTGACAGCGTCATGGAGGGAAAACTACTACACAGAAGAAGAAGACAAACACTGTAGTGTCGTAGCGTTTGTCTTAGGGATGCGGTTCTTTATTGTTTATACTTATAATGGTTGTAGTACTTTTGAAACATGTCACTCATCTCTTTTTTCTTTCTGTGGATATAGCCTTTTTCATAGTCCACAGTCTCATCTATCTGTTGGGGCATGGGAGTTGGAGTAGAGAATTAGGATTCTTTGAATAGGAGTTTTGAGTCTCAACTGAGGCAATGTGAGGAAAAACGAGGGTTTGAAATATGCTTATGCTCCCATTAACACGGCAAAACCTAGGCCTGGTGGACTTGAACACGGAGACTGTGAGAAACTAGACAGAATTCAGGGTAGGATCTAAGGGAAGTTCACGCAAGGCAGGGAGAAAAAGCACAAAGAGGATCTCACCTTCCAGTTCTGAGAGGGAGAGGGCAGAAGAAGCAGGGCAAGAAGCAGGCCACGGTCTTTGGTTACCACCCACCCTTGGGGGTGAAATGGAAGGGTCAGGGTGCCATACATATCCAACCAGGCAGGGGTCACCCTGAGAACATGAGAGCCGGAGCCTGCACCCTTTGATGTAGCCCAGGAGAGGTTGCAAGTGTCTAGGGAAGCTTCACACTCGGCTCAGCCCCACACCCAGCACAGTGTCAGGGAGGGCCCCACAGACTACACCCAAGCAGCCACAGGTCCCTCACACAAACACAGTGGACCTGCCACCTCACAGCAGAGCCAAAGGATGGTACAAGCAACTGAGCACATGGATCCAGGAGCCTTCTTCTTCCTCACTGCACCTCCCCACCCACCCCATTTTGTGTGTATCATCTCAGACAAGAGCAGTGGACACAAGGAGCAAGTCAGATAGACTAAATCTATGCCTGAAAGAAAAATGAGTCGCCTAAGTGAGACTATTTCAACCAAAGACACAGAGGTGCTGTTAATTGTCAAGTTGAAATTCACTACCCTTTGACCCAATGCCCAGGAGGGTGGGCATAGTGAAAAAGATTGGATAGCTAATGGAATATACGGTACGTTTTCTTTGCATATATGTGAAATAAAGTTAAGCTGCAACACAGCTACACCATAAAAGAAAGAATTGTGTATTTGTTAATAGTGCCCCTCCTCCAGAAAGGATTTAAAGCAGCTACAATCCATGACTTGGAAAATAAACACTTAAGGAAAGATCAAAAGACTCAATAAGGCTTAGTTATTCAGCATGAAAAAGAGAATGCTGAGGATACACTTAACACATGCGTTTTAACATACGGAAGGTTAGTACCAGAAGTGGGTTGACTTCTGTCTTCTCTATTCATGGAATGTCAATATTTTTGTGGAAGAAATTAGAGAATCAAGAGCTTTCTTATTCATACCTTTGTCTCTAGCACTTCCTAGACTTCCTGGAGCATAGTGTATGCTCAGTTAATATTTATTAAATGAATAAATGAAAAAATAAACTGCCTAGCATCAGAATTGATATCTTAAGACATTTTTAGAGCTCTTTCAAGCCATTGCTAGTACTGTGGGCCAAATGGGGGAGCCAGGGGAATCTTGGGTGGCAAGAGGTAGGGCCCTTCGTCACCCCATCCCTACCCGAACAGATCTGCCAAAGAAGGAGAAAAAGAAGGTAGATGTGGGGAGTTCGCTGAGCAGGCTGTGAGGTTGGGGTACGTGCAAGGGGCATGGTTTCTGGGGCAGTGCTGTAGCCTCAGGTGATCTGACACAACCTTTGCTAAGCGCCTTGTGGAGAGGCGTCCTAAGAGTTGAGGCTTTGGTCCCAGGGTTGGCTTGGGAGGAAGAGAAACATCACCAACACATGGCCTCAGAGAAGCAGGCCTACCCTGGAGGGCCAAGGGGGCATCATTTGGTCTAGAATTAGATTTTATATACATATATGAATGAACTCACTGGGCTAAAAGAAGAACTTTAAGGCACTTTTAAACTTGTGTTCCATTAAACTTGTAGTGTGTGATGAATTAAGGATTTTTTAAAATAAACCCAGCAATGCTTTGTGAATAGCACAATTAAACTGCACTATGATAAAGGTTAAGATGCCAATTCCTTAAATGTAAACATGTAAAGTATGTTATCATTAGTGTAACCCTATTTTAGTTTTTCTTCATTCTTTGCAATATCAGAAATCCAAAAATACTGAAAGCCACCAAGATGTTGAGATGTTCTGGTGCAAATCCTTGGGAATAAAAATGACATAGTGCTACTAATAGTTCTCTAAATGTGACCCTCTTTCTGTCATCTCTCTGCATTTTGTGCACTGTTCCCTGGGCCAGGAGCACAGGGCTCTGATATTCACACTATCCACAAGCTCAGCAATATTTTTCAGGGCTAACTCTTTCCTCCACCAGGGCATCACGCCCTCCCAGAGCCTCCTGCGCCCCTCAGTCTGGTTTGGTGGCTTCCTTTGAGTTTTCATAGTGCCTTTGCCACTTGTCTCTCTTCCCCACTACAGCGTCAATTCCTTTAGAGCTGACACCATCCATCTCATCCTCTCTGAATTCCCGGGCTTATCACAATGCCTGGCATGTGGTCAATGTCCTAGCAAGGCTCTGGGAACTCCAACTTTCTGGAGATGGCCCTCCCCAGAGTGACAGGAGCACTGTTTTACGGGGTGGGTACGGTTCTAAGTCCACATGTGCAGGTCTCACAGATTCAGCAGAAAGCTTGCCGACTGCAGAGAGACCCAAATGCTGTCCAATTCCACACCGGGACTCTGATTTCTTTCTCCTATGTTAGGGATTCAGAGGCAAAATTACGCCAGGTAAAAAATTGTCATAGGAGTGAGAATATGAAAATGCTTGCACCATGGAGAGAGATGGTGAGAAGTGTTTTGTCTCAGGCTAGATGCTGTGGCGCATGGATGTGGCCAATCTGATGCAGGGCCCTCCTGATCACAAGGCTGTGCCGAGTCACGGGACACTGCAGGACACACAGCCTTTGTTTGCAAAACACCCAGCGACTGGGCCTGAGTCTTCCTTGTACGCACCTGCATGCATGCTTTTTAAAAACAAAGCTTTTTCCCATTCCCATTCAGGTGATTGGCCCTTTGCAATACAGTCAATAAAAAAAAAAAAATTGTTGCCAAACAATGAACCATAACAATAGAATTGAGTTTTGAGAAAATTGAAAATTGGGGCGAATAATTTGAGACTGCCCAGAAGACATTAATTAGTACTTTACTTTCATAGATTCTACAACACTATTCTGAACCTCACCCAAATGAGATCACTTGCCTTAAGGTCTGGTGGTGTTCTTAGCTGGGATCCATGAATCTCAGCTGGCATTACCTGGTGCTGTGAGTGATTAAGATCACTGGCTGACGGAATCTGCGCTGGAAACAGATGTGTTAATTAGAGTAATTAATTCACTGGAGTAATTAATTACCTAACACTTATCTAATTAGCTAACACTTTCACCTGTCAAATCTAAAGGTAAATGCCAGATTGGAATTTGGTGGTCTTCCCCATTTTACTCTAAAAATAAATTGAGAGATATGGCTTGGAATACCAAATAAAAGTGTGCGGGTCCCGGTGGTCTTCAGTGGACATGTTGAGTCTCAAAACTGCCTGTGGTTGCTGGGAAACAGCAGCAGGTAGACCAGCCTAAGGTGGGTCACGAGGGAAGAGACACATGTATCAGTATAAACCATCAACAGGAACTACTGCCCCAACTGACAAGGGCAACAACACACATGTTCAGGATTATTTTGCCTCGTAGTTGTCATTACCTTTTCTAAGATAAGTGTCCCTGGGGATTTTCGGATATCTTGGGCAAAGTTACAAATGCATAGTTGGTGGTGGCAGTAGCAAGCTTTAGGCTACATTGATTTCTCAACATAGAGTTCCCTACTCTTTTTCCTTCCCGTTCTGTAAACTTTGCTGGCTGGCCACAACAGACCACAAGAGGCCAGCATGGCATTCAAAGAGTTTGCCTAGAATGACTATCACCAGGAAAAGGAGCACCTTCTATCTTGGAGACCTCCGTTAAGATATGAGTATTTGATTCTCAACTGTTAATGCACATTCTTAAAGAGAAATCCAAGTCCTTTATGAAATGCCTGTATCTGCTGCTGTTTGGCATTTATAAACATTTTACACTCGGATTTGCTTGGAAGCCAGAAGACTAATGTTCTTGAAGCTCTCACCAGCACAGAACTTCAGCTGGTTGCCATGAGAACAGAGGGAAAAAAGGATCAGGATGAAGTTCCTCTAAAGTCTTCTAGATTTTCCCTCCCAGCCTGGCACAGTGGCTCAGGTCTGTAGTCCCAGCTACTTGGGAGGCTGAGGCAGGAGGATCCCTTGAGCCCAGGAGTTCTAGGCTGCAGTGAGCTATGATCACTTTGTCTCTAAAAAATTTTCCTCCCAAAAGTCAAAAGTGCGAAGCATTAGCAGAAGTAGTGAATTTGGATTTCTTAGCAGAGATTCTCTTTTCTGAAAATATGAGACTATATTTTGTTATTCTACGTGGATTAACATCTGGTTCAATGGATTTTACTGGCAGCCTAGAGTTTAACTAATGGAAGAGACCCTGGGAAACAAGTTTTGTTTAATTGTCAGTCCTTTTGTGTGAACTTGAATGGGTAAAGTTCAGAAAAAGGGGTATTCTGAGGTCCTTATTTTGGGTGTTTTCCCAACCTGTGATCTCAAGGAATGAAAACAAGTTGTGAGGGATAGGATGGGGCTAGGAAAATGAAATGTTTGAGAACTGAAAGTTTTCATGTGTACTGGACACATTTTTGAGACAACCTGGGGGGGGGCATTGTTATGGAAACCAAAAGAGGACTTGTATCCCTATACAATTGTCTCAAAGCAAATAAGTCTGTCTGTAACATCAGACCCATGCTGGGATCAAGGCCAGATGTAAAGGAAGGTGCTGTGGTCACCAGTAAACAAACTAACCAACCTGGTCAAAGAGAGAAGATGCCACACTTTCAAAAGGAGCCTATCTTCTTGGGGAAGTGCTGCTCTGAGAGCTGGGCTGTAGTATAAAAGGCCATGTTGAGGAGGGTATTTTTGATTTGATAAGAGTTTTAAATGCTAGAGGAAAAGCTCCATTAGAAGAAAGTTCCAATGTCAGAAGAAAACATAGTTTTACAGAAGGGTTTCATTCTAACTTGGAATTAAGCTATTATGATAAGATCTATAATTTAATAGTGAATCACAATATTTCCCTTTCCTGACATCAACTTATGAGTGTCTATCCACATAGCATAAAGTATGGCTTCGGTTTTACCTGCCTCCAATAGATCTATGAGATCTGACAGGAATGCATATACTGGGTGAGTAATTTTGATTTTTGTATTTGTTTTGATCAAACAGATGTTCCTTGGATTTTATATGAAATGATTAGATGATGGGCCTCTACGGCTATGCAAATTTCTTAAATTTGGAGATGATCTAGTTGGAATATAGCTCATGATAGAAAACAAAATAAAAACAGAGCAAATTTTCTTCCTAATGATATTTTGTTCCTTGGTTTTTGGAGATAGGGGGTTGGCTCATCTGAAAAATTGTGGCAAAAGAAGTCACAAAAGACATGCAAAAACCAACCTCGAGGAACAAACAAATTCAAAGTTCAGGCTGGGATTCACTGTACAGTTCAGCCCTTAATTTCAGGACCATGTATCTGAGAAATAATTTCAGGGGCTTCCCAGGGCCTAAGGGAAATTTGACTGTGTTGTAGCATATGATGGAGTGATTTCATATGCTTTATGATGGACTTTACATAGAATTTACTTCTAAAATACTGGAATGTTATTCATCCCAGGGGTAGACATTAATCTGCCAAAGCTGCCTGCAAATCTAGCTGCAATTCCTGCCCTAGGTTAACAGAACATAATAGAGCATTAATCTTCATGAGGCATACGGAATTTTTGTGAGTTCCCTCTGAGTTGTTGAGAGTTGTGTTTCATGTCTTTCTTCCAGCCTCAATCATGTCAGCATTTCAGAAACATTCCACTTACCAGTCCCAAACAGAGGTAGCCTCTTGCCATGTTCACGTATTCAGGGAAAACAAGGAGAGAGAGAAAAGAAAAAAAATTATGAAGATGAAGGTTCATGGTATATGGAAAGACTTCTTCCCAGCCAGCGCTTTTCTTTGGTTATCAATATTTAATATTGACCATGCTGAGTAATTTGTCATGATTTGCCAAAAGACTTTATTCATGTGTTAGGAAAAGGAAGAGCAAAAAAAAATTTTTTTTTTTGAGGAGAAAACAGTACATGCAAGTCTATTTAGTAAAAATAGTATATTTCAGAAATATCAAAGTATTGCAATAGCCATATTCATATTGGGTTGAATTTGGCATGCAACCACAAACACCCTTACTCTTTGGTCACTGATAGAGTGATCATCTTAGAAGCGCTTCTTGATGAGCTTAATGGGACCAAAATCTTCTACAGACATTCCCTCAAATTTTCTAAGAGATCACTAGACATGGGGACAGACCATCAGTGAAAACGAAAGAAAATCTTCTAATGAATTAATAGGAGTATTATAATTAATACAAGAGAATATAATTAATGGCTATGCTGGTTTGAGAATTTCTTCTTGAAGAGAGGAAAGGTGGAACAGATCAGTGATTTTAAAAACACCAAGGCCCAGGCCTCTCTGACTAACTAAATCAGAATTTCTAGAGATAGGGTCCAGGTATCAGTACTCTTTAAAGCCCTCTGGTTTCCCTGATATGTAGCTAGAGTTTAGAATCTCTAGGGTAGATGAATGCAACTCTATTTTTATAGAGTATTGATTCACAGATTCAGTTGGGGATCCAAAGGAAAATCTCAGATCATGAAAGTAGTCTTGGCAGAGTGAAACAGAAAGTGCAGTAGAATTCAGGAAGACAAAGTGGATGGCAGTGTTTCTCAAACTTTAATGTGCTTATGAATCACACAGAGTTAAAATGCAGATTTTGATTCAGTAGGATTAGGGTGGAACCTAGGATTTTGCATTTCTAACCAGCCCCACCCCCTCAACCTCCGGTTGCTGATGCTTGCTGGTTCATTGGCCACGCTTTGCGTAACCAGCAACCATGGGTAAGCGTCCTCTTGCCTCACAAGAAAAGACAAAAGGTGTCCTTTTGCTATGATGTTTTGAGGTTTATTCTGAAGAAGTAAAGTGTACTAACACCATGGAATGCTTTATTTTTGAAACCAGGTGTGACTTAATCACTAATTAAGAATCTGTTACTCTAAATATTTTTGAAGAGGAAATTACTAACGTTTTGTTCCACCTTCTGAACAATTAAATTTAATTCGGTTGTTAAGAATTAGGGATTAAAGGATGTATAAGACAACTTGCATCAGGGAATTCACAGTCTTTCTCTGGAGACAAAAATTAATTATATTACAATGTGAAATGCTATCTATCAGCGTTTGCATGAAACAAACGCTTTCAGAGTGCACCGCGGACAAAAATTAATACTGACCAAGGAGAGAAGATGCTTGAAAAAGCCTTTGTGGAAGAGGCGATATTTGAATTGGACTCTGAAAACTGAGTAGGATTTTGATAGGTGAGAAATGGAAGGGAAGAGGGAAGGGTGCTTGAAGAGCAAAGCCTGAAGCAGGGGTTCCCAACTTTGGCTACGTGTCAGATCATCTGGAAAGATTTAAAAAATATTTTCAGAGAGTCTAAATTAATTGGCACCTGGTCATCAGTGTTTCTTCAAAAGTTCCCTGGTGATTCTAATGCACAAGCAGGTTGACAGTCACTGGAGACATAGAAAGATGCAAGGCTTGTAAAGATGTCTAGAGGCGTGTGGAGAGAAAGGTACATGGAGGACAATGGGAGGAACAAAGAGCAAAGGAGTCCCAGGTAGCTCTTGGCAAAGATGTCTTGGCCCACTGTGGTGTGGGGTTGATAATTTGTTATCATTAATTATTAATTATCATTAATAATTAAAGTGGTATGAAATTATTGCCAAAATAACCAAATGCTATGGATGATGTGCTTCATAAATATGAATTAGATTGAATTAAGGTCATCTCTATAGCAGCAATCAGCTAGCTGTCTTGCATTGCATTACTGAGAGAGAGAGGAAGGACTGGTAGCTAGCATTGCTTTGATGGGGCCTGGGCCAGGGCAGCAGCCGCTGGGGTGGAAAGATGGTGTATTCAGCATGGTTGGTGGAGTTCTAGATGGCAGTGCTACTCTAAGTGTGGTCCTCAGACCAGCAGCATCAGCACCAATGAGGAGCTTGTTACAAATGTAAATTAAGACATACACCCCCAAGCTGCTGAGTAAGGATTTCTGAAAGAGGAGCCCATGAAGTGTCCAGGAGATTTTTATGCATGCTGAACTTTGGAAAGCACTGATCTGCGGAGCTGAAAGAGACTGTCGGACTCACAGATTACATACACATATACATCCAACACAGACATAGGCAAATCCCCGTGGAAAGTGGGGAAGGAAGCAAAGAAGTGAACGGAAAGGTGGAGATAGCAGTGAGAAATGTCCCCTTGGCAGGGCATACAGGATTGCCTTGGGAGCCCAAGGCTGCCTGCCCGTGCAGGACGCCATGCTGACGCAGGAGAGGGAGGAGGAGGACTGGCAGCCATGGCATTACTCTAGTGGATGGTGTGGGCCAGGCTGTGGCTGGGATGTCACACTCAGGCTTAGTGGGAGTGAACAGGTAGCCACTGAACCACACTGGGTGTGGGGTGATGGGCTGACACCCAGGATGGCTTTAAGGCCTTCCGCAGTAGTCCTCTCTGTGGCAAGCTTGTCTTTCCATTGGCTCCTTAGTACTCTCTCCCACATTCTCTTCTGACATCCCATGAGGGAAACCTGCTGGACAAGCAGACTTTCTATGGTGACTGTCCTGCTTCTTAGCTTCTGTTTTCAAGTTTCATTTACCTTCATGCAACAGTTTTGTATTCTGTGGTTTATCTGTTTACTAACATTAGATCTTTTACTTCATCCCCTTTCTCCAAGCTCTTTTGCCTCACTTCTTCATCCTGCTTTTCCTTGAGCATTCCTTTTCCCGATAAGCTCTGAATCCTGTTCTCCAGAATGATGTGTCATTCACTCTTTCTTTGCTCATATTATATCATATCATATCCAAATTCCATCTCTCCAGGTTCCTATTCACCTCTCTGCTTCCACCCCATCATTCTGCTACATTTACTTCTCACTTGAAAGAAAGAAGATGACCATGAGGTTCAGACAGAGCTGAATAGAAATGACTATCTTGTAATGTACTGGTTGTGTAATCTCACACAAGTCTCTCAACCTCTGCAAGCCTTGGCTTCTTCGTTTGTCCATCAAATTATTAATATTACCAAGCTAATAGAGTGGTTATGGGATTACATGAGTTAATGCATCTATTATATGCAGTTTTCATGCCATTGTGCAGTTTCCATGCTTAGCATTTTGCCTGGCACAAGGTAAGTGTACAGCAAACGTTAGTCATCATTATTGTCATTATTATGCTACATTGCTTCTCAACAGGTCATTGAACATTAAGAAGGTTTGTGTCCAGTATTTGAGCTGGCAGTATTCATGGGTGTAGACTGATATCCTTTCTCTTTTGTGGGCTTTCTTTCCAAATTCCTTTACATCCTCTTTATGTGTGTGTGTTTTTTTTCCCAGAAAAAGTTTCGTTCATGTTAAAAATCCTCACTTGGACTCAATGGATGAAGATTCTCTATCACTTGGATTTGGGAACGAAAACACACAACTTACCATCAATGTTTGGAGTCGTAAAGGTAAAAATATTTCTAATTTCAGAAAAAGTGATTGAGTTTTCTCTACTAATTTTTTTTCTTACTTTCCCAAAATAAACTTTACATTTATTTTGACTTTACATTTATTTGACTGAGAAACTAACATTTATTTGACTGAGAAATGTCAGAGGTCCCAATAGGAACTGAAGCCACATTCATTCTCTGAGACAATTTAGAATGTGTATATCATAAACAATCATTTCTACCTCAACAAGACATAAAGGTCCCCAAATTAAATCTGGTGCAAACATGATCATTTCGCTGCTCTGGTTCCTGAGGATATATATAATGTTATTGACAATACTGCTGGGTGCTCAGAATTCATCATGTTTTAATAGATTTAGTCCTCTATTTAACTATATTTATAGCTGAATTCAGTAATTCTCATTTTATTAAATCATAAAATAATTCAACAAAACTAACAATATAATATTATTCCACTACTTGAAAATAACTACTATTGATATTTCATAGCATTAAGATTTTTGTTGTTTCATAAGAAATATTTCATAAGAAAATTCTGCCAGGAAAGTTGTACTTCTGTATTGTTTATTTCATCTTATGTATATATTAATTATAAAAACAGTTTGTATTCATTATTTAAAATTGGGAAAATATAGAAAAGAATGTGATTTTTTAAAAAAGATCCCATAGTCCCACCACCTAAACATAGACACCATCGACCCATTTTTTCCTTCCAATCTTTTTAGTGATAGATTTTAAGATAGTTGCAATTACATAACTTTGCATTCTGCATTTTTTCACTTAACTTTATGTCATTCACATTTCTCCACATTGTTACATTTTTTGAAGCACATTATTTATGGATATCAAGTGGCTGTGCCACACATGCATAGACTATTATAAATAGTCTATGGAACTGCACTTTTTCTTAGCTCAAAAATATTAAAGTATTTATTCAACAATGAATGAAAAAACTCATACACCAAATGGAATTCAAAATGTTAATAAAAATATTGCAGTATATTAAAATTATATAAAGAATTCTTAAAATATACAACATGTACAGTAGCCAAAGTCCTAGAGAAGTTCATGCAAGAAAATTCTACAATTAATGATTTGGATGTTTCAGTAACTCTGCAGTTTCTTCAAACATTTTTTTCATCCTTTCTATTTTCTGGATTGTTGTTTCCTCAGAAATGTTATTCAAACCACAGTAATTAATAGTTGAGGCTCTGGGAGTTGAATCTGTGGACAATGTACCATAACCAGAGGACAGAGGAATACTTGTGGGTCTCTCTACTTTGCTTTTTCTATCAGCGTTCAGAAGATCCATGTCACTGCTAGAAGCATAGTCTTCACTCATTTCATTATACTCTATATATTCATCACTCTTTTTAGACAAAAATATTTCTGTTTCAAGAAGAGTGACATGACTTAGAAGATTAGTCCTGGTCTTTTCATTTACCAACCCTTTCCTTTCATTTTTTCTTCCAAGCATTCTAAGCTTTTCTCTATCCACGTCAGTTTTTTAAGCTTTTTGTGGCATTCAGCCAGCATAGTCTGTAGTGAAGTTCCATTATAAATAAGACTCAGATAATTATTTTTGTACCTAAAGATTTTTTTACATGTAAGTCAATTTGCTTAGGATGACTTACAGAAATGGTCAAAGGGAATGAACTTTTAAAGAATGTTGTTTTCCAAAAGGCCCATATCTATTTACCGTTCCACCAGTGGAGAACTGTGCAGTTTTCATGTGACTTTTTTCATTTCTTTAACAATTACAAAAACAAAAAGAAAAGCTTTCACATCTACTATCTTGCTAAATCTTCACATGAGCTCTTTTAGGCGGGTTTAGCAGATATCAACATCCTGTGTAAAACAAAGAAACTGCCTTCAGAGAGGTCAAAGAAGGTTAACGTTATGCTATAAGGTGACAAAGCTGAGACTTGGACCAACTTCTTCCAAACCCAGTTTCCAGGGTTCTTGCCCACTGCACTAGGTGAACCCTATGAGTCACAGTAACTCAAAATAGCCCATAATTATTTAATGCCAGCTCTTTCACTTACCCAGTGGGTGAAGAGGAGGGCAAAGAAAGGAGAGGAGGAGGTTAAAAAGAAGGAGGAGGAGGAAGAGGGGGAAGGAAAGGGGAGGAATAAGCAGGAAAAGGATGAGAGGACAGAAGGAAGGAGAGAGGGAAGGAAGGAAGGAAGGAAGGAAGGAAGGAAAAATGGTAAATAGACAAAGCAGAGATCAAACCTTAGGTTTGTCTGTTGAAAAAAGTAATGACTTCCTCTATTCAAAAAACAAAACCAAAAACAACACTACATTTTGGTACTCCAAGTGTTAGTTTCTGGGAAATCGCTGGGATGGACGGCTTTGTTTTAGAGATGAAAATAAAGTCTCATCGCTTTTACAGTCCTGGGCTGTCACCTCTCTGCCTGATTGGATTTTCGTTAGCATTTACTCTCACACTCTGTCATAACCACTATCCAACCTTATAAACTTGTTACCCACCTGATTGTGGAACCCTCAGTGATTCTCTTTTGGATAAAAAGACTGCCCTGTTTAGAACCTGTTTTGTCCCACCAGAGAGAAACTCTACTGATAGAGCCATTTTGCTGGAAAGGAGGCGAAAGAGTATGTATGTGCGTGTGTGTGTGTGTGTGTGTGTGTGTGTAGGCTGAGGAGCAGGTGACATAGTGCCAAATGGTCAGAACTGGCCATTTAACCTCAACCAGAATTTTTTAGAGGCAGCAGGTAAAGTCTGATTTATTTTCACATATGCTTTTCTCAGAAACTTGCCTTCTTCCGGCCAAATTTTTATCTTTGAATGAGAACATTCTATGTTCCATTTCTTGACTCTTTCAAATCCCAGGGCAGCAATACTGGCTAAGAAGAGAGGACATATTCCATCAGTACCCAAAAACTCAGCGTTGTCTTCACAGAGATGATAAGCATTATTCATAGTGTTATCTTCAAAGGAAAAGAGAACTCTGAATGTGTAAAGTTTAACCCTTTGACTCCAACAATCACTCCTATTTCCCTTGTATCCTTACTTATTGTATTTTTTGAAGATTTTCCTAGCTGCTACTGCAAAATCTCAGTGGGTTAACACAATATAAGTTTACTTCTCACTCACACTAGATACCAAGCAGATGTTCTTAGTTAATGGATGGCTTTCCTCCAACTGGTTATGCAGGGACCCAGGCTCCTTCCACTTTGTTGCTCTGTCACCTTCAAGGAGTGCCTTGCTAAGTTTCCTTGTGTGGAAACTTCCTAGTTTCCATCTAGCAGAAGAAAGTAGATGATATGTAGGATCACCAACAGACCCTTGTTGTAAGATGGGAGATGTCTATGGGCTAGGACTGGGAGTGGCCCTTCTGCTCACATTCTAATTGCTGGAACTATATATGGCCTCATTTAATTGGAAAGGAGGCTGAGAATTTAAGTTCAGCTGTGTGCCCAGAAGGAAGGCAAACAGTTTAGGTGAACAGCTAGTCAATCTCTGCCACACCCACTGGACAGAATCAGACAATTCAAAATATGGTGGAAGATCTTTAGAAGTTATCTATTCAAGCACAATATCCAAATATGTCTTTTATAAAATCACTAACTGATACCCTCCAATTTCTCTCTAGAAATTTCAAATAACATGGGAAAAATCATTACTTTATAAGACTCTCGGTAATATGGTGCATTTTTGAAGTGTTTATACATTTTTGTTAGCATATAAAATACAGAAAATGCAATAGGACCAGATTAATATAACATGGCAAAGTTAAGTCTTTTAAGATACTAGGGATATTTGAAAATGTGTTTGTTCTGGAAGTCACTAGACAAAGACCTTAACATGTTTTTGTAATGCCTCTGACTCCTTCCCAGGGCACCTCTAACTTTTTTGGTAAAACCAGGACAAATGGTCATTTTGTTTGGGACATAAATCACAGTAAATGTCACATAAGGTCAATATTGGTTGGTGGTCTTCAGCCATATTTTGCTACTCATAAGAGCAGCTAGACTGAAATTGTGTCTAGAGGTAATGTTTAGTAAGTCTGATTTAGGAGTAAGGCTTCAACAATTAAGCTGCTTCTGTCTGTGCATATCATCTTTATGTCTCCAGAAATATTCAGAAATTCTTGTTGCTTACAGCAATATCTACAGTTCAAAGAAGAATTCAAACCACAAGCTATTCTAACATCTGTTTTGGTTTTAGGGTCAATCTGAATACTTGTAATTTACATTCACTGACACCACACGCTGAGGTTATTTTCAAACTACTGTATTTTGTTTAAAAAAGAAAAGGTCTTGTACTTAGATCTTGAGCCAAGTCTTGACTATCCATACCAGCAGAGAAGAAAATTCCATGAATAATCAATAGTAATTTAAAAACTCACCTGAAGCCATGGTCTTACCCTTGTTGCCACCCAGCCTTTGTGGCTGACTTCCATTGTAGTTCACTACTGACATAAGGCCCCATCAGAGAAACTCAACAGAAGGCAGAGAAAACATAATAATAAGGGTAGAAGAGAAGCAGAGGGCCTAGGTAAAGTGATAATTACATCCCATAATTGAGAATGAGTGCAGTACGGGAGTTATTGTAAAGGGAAACAGAATGCATCATGTAACCAGACCACCCAACAGTTATAGTACATCATTTGTGAATGGGAGCACCTACTCTACAAACTCAGCTAGGTATTTCCTTAGAGAGATATTCCTTATCCCTATGGAGACCTTGCCAGCCATCCAGATCCTCTGCCTGATGCTGTGCACATCAGCCAGGTACCACCCTTTTCCCACTAGAAGAGTTGAACCAGCTTTATTTGTACTAAATTCTGCAGTATAGACACACTAACCAAGCTCCAAATGCAGGACCAAGAAATTGCTGCATGATATGGGAACTAATAGTTACCATTTGCAGCACACTGAGAACGTGCCTGGGTTTGTGCAATGTCCTTTGCCATGTGCAATCCCATTTTCTCCTTGCGAAACCCTCTGAGGGGTACTGTGTTTTTCCTATTTGGGAGATGGTCTGGGGGCCATAGATGACGCGTTTGACATTGAGCAAGTTACTTAATTGGCTATGGGGTTGGGGTTCAAAGCCAGGTTTACCTAACCTGAAAGGGTGGGGCTTCTCTCTCTGTTTCAGAGCTTCTTCACACTTTGTGCACCTCACTGCTTAGCTCAGAGTCCCGGAGCACTTGGCGCCTTCTGTGGGCCGTGCTTCCTCCTGGGCCTGAGTGTCTGTGGCTGCTCACCCTCTTGTGCCGGCCCTGGCGCCACTCTGCTCCTCTCTTTGGCAGCCACCTCTCCCATCCCTTGTCCCTGGGGCTCATGTAGTCCTAACAAGCTGTTGCACAAGCAGCCACCAGACAGTTTTATTACCATCTTTTATTAGATTTGACACCTCTGACTGCAACACCTGTCCTAATATCAGAGATGTGAAAATGTGAATAAGACAAAAACAAAATCATTGGCATTGATGAAATACTGCAGTGAGATTCCAAATGTACAATAAGAAGGCTTGTTCCATGAGAGTTCTATCTGAATGGAAAGCTGAAAAGTCTTGACATGATCCCTTTAAAGCTTTAAGCTAACATGGTACATTTTACAATAAAAACTTAGGATTGGGGATGCAGAATCAGAAAACACATCTAAAACTGGTAATTCTCCTTTTGCTCTCATATTACTTACATTCCATGGCCTCGGTACTTATATTCTAAGCAGAAACCATGTTAATGCCCAACACTAGGCTGTCTGTAGCAACTTAAGATACTGGTTGGTGTTCACCATGAACAAAAACACCAGGAAATACCTCCTTGAACAATATGAACACTCATTTTGATTTTGTGCTTTTCTTTACTAATTTGGTACATAAAACTTTGTATCTGGTTGCCTTATTTACAGGTTAATGATGCAAATTAGCTAATTCATGAACATAACCCATGACATCTACACACACTTAAGTACATTAACTATAAAATAAAATGAAAACATTAGAGTTGAAAGCTGACCCTTGATTCTTATCTCAGTTACTATGGCAGGTACTTGTTTGTTTATTAACAGTTTGTCTGCGTCGGTGGGAGCCCCAACAGAATGAAAGCATTTGCACTGTTTATGCACGAGGAGCTTGGGTTGGAGGCAGGTGGAGAAGACATAAAAGACATCTCTGCTGAGACAGACAGATATTGTACGTACAAACTGGGCCTGTACTCTCCATCAGTGTAAGTACTCAATGGTGGCATTTCAGCTGGTCTTCTCAGGTGAGAGAAAAAAGCAAAAACTTCCAAAGATAGGAGTTCTTTGCCCTTCCTGCTTTGCATTCTTACACAATTAAACTAAGTGTCCAGGTATGACATTCATTATTGGAAAAAGCTCTCAGGGCAGAACGTAGCATGCAGTGTCACTTTGATTTATTAGTTACCATTTAATAATAGCTACTCAGGTTAAGGGGGAAATCCTCAAAGCACACGCCCTCTCTCTTTACTTTGTGCTTGATTAACAAACTAAAAGCTGCCCCACAGTTTCCTCTCCTCTGTCCCCTATCCAGCTTCGAGAATGTTGGGCTTTCAGTACACAAGGGCCAATTTTCAGGATTGCTAAAGCAGTGCTGTTTAACACTACGATAAGCTTGCTGAGAAGCTGCTAATGTATTTCCATGGAGCTCTTGTGAATTGCTCTCCTGAATTTAGAGTATGTTAGCAGTTATGGACACACACAGTGTCCTCAGACAAAATGAAAGTGGAATGATTTGCAGTTTCCGGGAACACATAGGCCATTTCCCCCTTGGACTCAGTGTGGTGCGCGCTTACCAGGGGGTATGTGCATGGCTACCCAGTGTGCCTTCCTAAGCTCGTCCCTCTGCACAGCACTGTATTCTGATGCAATAACTCTGAGTCCGTCACATATCTGGACACTGCAGTCCTCATAAGGGCCACAGGCAGGCATGCCGGGGGGCGGGGTAGCATCTCCTACAGAGGAGCAACAATTCTAAGGAGCGGAAGTGTAAGTAGCTCCTACAGCAGGGAACAGCACATCCATTGATCACGCTGCAGTACCTGGTGATGGAGTGTGGATGATCATGGCTGAAAGCCTGAGGCCAAGAAGGGAAAATCTAAATTGATTTCCTCTCTGGGCCAAGAGTAATTGAAGCCTACGCCAATGAAAGAATTCATTCATTTATTCATTTTTTTCATTCAATAAGTCATTAGAGAATATCTGTATTAGAAGAGAGCTGGATATCCTCCAATCTTGGCAAACCTTTTCTCACTAACATTTGCTGGACTTTTAGACTATAGCTGTCCTTTTTTGCACAGTAAATGGGGAAGGACAAAGAGATGAGGCTTTTAAAAATGTGCAACTACCATAAATAAGCCGTAACACTTCAGAGTAAGATAGAAAAACAACAGTAGACCGATCCTGCTGTCCCGCTGGGGGAAAGACCTGGAATATGTATCATGCCAAGGTCAGCCAGTTAGAATGGCCCTTACTAGGCAAGCAGGGCCAGCTGGGATCCTTTCTGAGAAAATTCTCTCTCTACAGTAGTTGCTGAGGGGTGTGTGTGTGTGTGTGTGTGTGTGTGTGAGAGAGAGAGAG
Organism: Lepilemur ruficaudatus; assembly: GCA_963574885.1. Lineage (NCBI taxonomy): Eukaryota > Metazoa > Chordata > Mammalia > Primates > Lepilemuridae > Lepilemur > Lepilemur ruficaudatus. The sequence goes on along the minus strand of CAUYRT010068990.1, from coordinate 2,863 downwards.
AGAGAGAGAGACAGTGAAAGGGTGAGAGCACAAGTCCATTTGACATTTTATCACCACGTCACATAATAAGTGATAATAATAAACTTATCTGATATATGATTTAGAAGGAATCTAGTAGATCAAATAATAACGCAACCTCTTAATTTATAGTTGAGGAAAATGATACTCAGAGAGTTTATTCATTAGTCATAGAGTCAGTGTCAAAGCCCCAGATCTATAAATCTTAAACATCCAAATCAATGCAGGTTTGATGCCTGGCTCCAGGAGGCTTGCAAAGCATTTAGATGCCATGGCATATTCAATAGGAACCAAAAATGGGGAAGCCAGAGGTTCAAATTAGTTTAATGTTCTTGATGGTGACAGGGAGGGAACTCAGGTGAAAACGTGGTCACAGCTCCAGTGGTTTTCCAAAGTCTTTGTGTCCAAGAGTGGAATACATCGAGGAACCCATTTGATGGTCTCTGCTGTTATGTCAGGAATGAAGTCACCACTGATTTTGAACTCAATCCCGGTTTCTACAAATTACAGCCTGAAGGATCTTTCTGGAGAGTTATTGTTAATAAAACAGCGTAACCACCAGGAGTCACTGACCCATCCAGCCTGTGTTGATCCCACCTCTGGTGGCATTGATTCTACTGTTCTAAATGCTGCAGCAAACCAGGGTTCCGCTCACAACCTGCAGCAACTTAAACTCACCAACACGTTCGGGGTAGGCGTCAAACCGTCAGGTGTGATCTCACCTGCATTTCTACCCTGGCACTTTCCAAGCGCTCACAGAATCAGCAGCAAATGAAATGGAGTCACTATTTCATTAAGTCCTGTGGGAAAGGACTGGTGACATGGAAGCCAGAATTATATTTCCTGAAATCAGGTCAATCTTGCAAAAAGCCCCTTTTTCAAAGGTTCATTGTAAAGAGCCTGGTGGGGAGAGGAGGAATAGCACTGCCCCAACAGGCCTACACAGCGCGGTCCACGCCTTCTGCCGGTGACCGTGACCGTGAGGGCTGAAGTCCACAGAACTGGCGGCGGATGCCTCCCGCTGGTCCTCACAGATGGACACATCCATCAGCATGTCACCAAGGCCTCAGTTAGGGATGACTTACGCCTTCCTCAGCATTGGCGAAGTCTTAATGACTGTGTAAATTTATCTGAGGGCTGTTAACTTGTAACGAAGGAAGAAAATATGCCCCATTCTCATATCAGTTTGCAGACGGATGGTGACTTTCTCTCTCTCCCAACAGCACGGCACGGGCAGCCCCTCCATTCCTTAAATGCTTCCTGAACTCATCACATTACCCTGCAGCGCACTGCGCTGTGATGACACCGTTATCAGAATCGGCACCTGGGGGGGAATAGGTGAGATGGCTTGATTTCTGCCATTAGAACTTCCTTGCCGACATGGCAGCTGCCAAAATACACCAACACACTAGGAGCTAAGCAGAAACCCAGATGGACTAAAAAGTGGCAGGACTTGAGGAAATCTACCCAAGTTGCATTTTCCTTTTCCTCTTCATTTTTTCTTCATGGAAATCTGGCAGAAGAGACCACCCCTGCCTATTGACAAGTGGTGTTAGGTGTTTATAAGGGGAAGAGTAGAAGAATTGCTAGAAAATATGTTTTGAGGGTAAAGGTAAACTTCAAGGCTTAGGAATTTTGTGACAAATGTGTGTGCAAATAAAACAACAATCACAAAGATTTGCTATTTTTATCAGCTAAGTAAGCAGACTGCATAGCTCTTAGCAGAACGTTGCTTTCAACTCACATCAGTTACTACAGCCCTATTCTTGGCTGCCTCTTTCTCATCAGTATGCCAGAAAGAGACCAGGCTAGGCTTTTAGGGAAGGTCAAGTGATGCTCCCCAAGGTTTCCCAGAGCCTCCCCACCTCCCTTCTTTCTCGGCTGGCCAGGCAGCTGTAAAGGGGCTTTGTTTTTGCCTCCAGAATGTGCTGAGGTGAAGTTTTGAGGCAACCTCTCCTTTGGCCTTTTCTTAAGGAGCAGATCTTGTCAGGGTATGCATTGTAAATGGAAAAGTTTGGTGGCAGTGTGACAGAACTGAATGGGCATTACAAAAAGGGCTGAGATTCTGGAAGAGAAATGGTCATAGAACTACACATTTTTGGAGCAAGAAGGGACTTCGGAAATCCTCGAAGAACTAGAGAAGTGGGATGTTCAGTATCACAGAGCCACAGTTGGCTCAGCCACGCTTCATAGAATCGAACATGTTTGAAAAGATTAGGGCCTCTCTGTAGCTATGGTCCAGGAATAAAGTCCAGGCAAGACCCTCACACGTGGAAGAAAAAAGGACATTTGTGGATGTCCACCCAGAGAGAGGAGGGGGAGCATTAGCAATCAGGATTAGATCAGGCATCCTTCTACTCTGTAGTTTATCCAAGAATACCCCAAAACACCAATAGCAGGGACCTGTGTAATCAGGGATGAAATAGGTAATATTATTATTAAGGTTGCTCATAATTCTTGGGTTGCGGGATACAAGGACCTGTCTCCATAGCCCACACCCATGCATTGTACATCTGGCTGCTGTGGTTGCCACTTGATATTGATGGGTGTCCAGCATGGGCAAGGCACTCTGTGGAAACATTCAGCTCATGGTCATGGTCTTTCGTTTCACAGCAACACCTATACAGCGTATAGGTAGTACCAATAGCACAATGAAGGCTTACGAATGGTGGCAAATGAAACCACTGCACTGGTTTCATCGACATTTTGTCCCCATTAAGAACTCTTAGCTTATTCATAAGATGTATTTCTTTGTATTAAGTAGCATCACTTTTGAGATGAAAGAGGCACAACTTATTACTTTGCTGACATTATCACTCCTTACATGAGCCAGCACAACTTGACA
>CAUYRT010068987.1:0-10274 GCA_963574885.1 Lepilemur ruficaudatus | reverse complement strand
TTGATCCTAAAAGATAGAAACCAATAGCATCAAAAATAAGGCAAAATTAATTGCTTTTTTTTGCATAGACATTATTTATCCTGGAGTATTTAATACTCTATATATCTATCTTATAATGTCTGCCTTTTTCAGATCCTTGCCATCATCTAATGTTTCAAAGATATTTTCAAATACATGGAATTGGTTTTTCTTCCTTTTCCTGATTATTATTGAGCCCTTTTGCTCTAGACTAATCCCTTTCTCATTCTGTCTCAGAGCTCTTAGCCTAGATATGACCTACTCTTACTGGACCTTAAGTCATCTTCTTTTGGTTCACCTCCTTGTTTTGCTGGAGCACATCCTCATATAGCTTTGTCATAAAGGTTGCCCCTGAAATAAAACTTCCGGGTTCTTGCATAATCTGTCTTCACACCTAGTTGAAAATGTTGTTGCATATACAATTCTAGGATGTAAATCACTTACCTCAGGACTTAGAAGATATCTTTCTTTGTCTTATGACATTAAATATTGCTGATAAGAACTCTTCAGCCAGCCTAACTTTGATCCTTTGTAGGTGAACAGTTCTTACTCTCTAGAGCCTTTCTGGATATTTTGTGAATTGATACATTTTGAACTTTGTGACCATGTTTCTCATGCATTACACCAGACTCAAATGATCATTTTAGTTGAAAAATATGTTCCTTCTTTAGCCCTTGGAAATGGTCTTCTAAAACTCCTTCAAAAACTGATTCCCTTGTGTTTGCTTTGGTCTCTCTTTCTAGAAATTATTTTTATTGTATATTAGCCTTTTAAATAGATATTTGCTGCCTCTTAGGTGTTTGCACATATTGCTATCCCTTTTGTTTTGTTTTGCTTTTGTTCTACTTGATAAGAAATTTCCTTAACTTCCATTGTTAAACCTTCTATTGGATTTTGTAGTTTGAGTATGATTTTTTTTCTTTCCAAGAGATCTTTTTTGTTCTCTAATAGCCTTTTTAAAAAACATCCTATTTATGTATTATAGATTTTATACCTTCTCAAATCTCTCTGGGGACACCCATTAGGATTTTTTTAAAGTACATTTTTATTTCTGAACTATTTGTTTCCTCCTGGGTCATTTTCTTCTGCTTGTTTATCTTGGTCTCTGCAGACTTTCCTCAAATGTCTGTGGCCCAATTGTCCATTCATATTTTAAGACGCAGCAATTGCAAAGCTGTGAGCTCTGTGTCTGTAAATGAGGCACCTCATGCAGAGGTTCCATGCCAGCGTGATCAGGATGGAAACAAGCCTTACCCCTGAGGCCTCAGAATGCAGAGCTCTGGGACACCAGCCCTCAAAGGCCCTGCCACTCCTCAGACAATTTTCCTGGCTTAGTGGAGAATTCTTTGCTTTTTTGCCTGAGGGGTAAACATCTGCCTATTGGCTGTTCTATGCTCAAAGAATATGAAGGGGTTTGTCAGGGCTTGGCTAACCCTCCTACACCTCATTCCCACCTTCAAAGATGTCTCTGAATTCAGTGCCTCCTTGGGATTCTACTGAGCACATGGGCAGGTATGGAATTGGGTCTTCCTTGCCCTGATGTATCAGTCACCACCAATCCACCTACTTTTGTCTCTAGAAAATCTATAGAAAGCTGCCATTCCTCGGCAGTCCCCTCTAATTCTCTTTATGGTTATAAACTCATGCATTTTTTAATTCCTTAACTCTCTTTGTAATAGGATCTTGAGAAGAAGAGAGAAAAAATATGTATTCCACCTGTCATCCTGAACTGGAAGCCACTTTTTGAAGGCATCAACTCCCCAAAGAAAAGTTAGATTTACTTAATTATTTTAAAAAAAATCAATGAATTCCATTCAATGGCATTTTCTGGGGTACGCATTTTGTTCAAAGTATTGTGCTTCACTGACTAAGGGATACAAAATAGTAGGATTTGGTCCCTGCCCCTAGGGACTTTACATTCTGCTAGAAATAACAGACATTTATCATCACACTCTGACTGTACATTTGGCTGCATGCTGATTTTAAGAAATGAGTAAATATATCTGAATGCACCCAAGGACAGCTTTTAGTGCAACATTCTAATTTGGCTGCAAACTCCATCACTAATGGTAGCCTTGGACCCATGAGGATTGTGCATTTGTTACACAACACTGGCTTTTTGGCATTTAACGAAAAAAAATCTCAAAATCTCTCCACATGGAGCACTCTTTTTCTTAATTTTCATATTTTTTACAGAAATGAGAACTTTGGACATTGTGAAATAAATATCGGCTAATGCCGGAGTCCCCCACCTTTCTCTCGAGACCCAGCAGGAGGCAAACGCAGACATCAGCATTCCCTTGACTAGTTTAAAAGCCATGAGTTCCTCCTGTCTGCCCAGTCTTCAAGCTCTCTATCCCAGAATACCACCTCCTTTCCCTTCTCTGTCCCTGTGCCATGCTGGTGGTTCCAGCAACTCCATACCTTTTTCTCAGACTTGGCTAAACCAGCACATGTCCTGCTAACCTGTCCCTTCTCCTAAGTTCTCTGACCTCCTTAAGCACAGATGGGGGATCCCACCTATGACGAGACATCTACTGATCAGTGCGACCCACCTGCTCCTCCACGCTTTCCAAGCCCCTCTCATCAGGCAGGGACATCTGACCACTCCTGACCCCTGAGGGATGGTGGCATGAGTCACCGCCAGGCCAAAGCAATCAACTGCTGGTGCACGATCTCCCAGCTCTCCTTCCCAACCCACTGGCCTAGATGCCACGTGTTTCAACTGCAGAAGCCACAAGACAAGAGTGGCCTGGACCCCCAAGTCTCCGTTTGGAAGGCAGCTGCCCCGGGGAGCTGCTGGGCCTGCAGCAGAACTTGTAAACAACACAGTACCTTTACAAATCAAGATGAAAAAGACAAACAAATTAACAGATAAATTGGCAGAAGACTTGAATGGTCACTTCACGAAAGAGGATCCAGGCATATAATTTTTTTGCTTTCCCAGTGCATATAAAAGTAATGTTTACAATATACTATAGTTCACTAAGTGTGCGATCATCGTATGTCTGAAAAACATGTGCACACCTTAAATAAAACGATTGCTAAATAATGCCAGCAATCATCTGAGCCTTAGGGAGCTTTCATCTTTTTTTCCGGTGGAGGGTCTTCCTCCACGCTGAAGGCAGCTGGCTGGTGTGGGTGGCGGTGGCTGAAGGGTGGGATGGCTGTGCTGTGGCAATTTCACAAAGTGAGAAAACAGTGAAGTTTGCTACATCAATGGACTCCTGCTTTCACGAAAGACTTCTCTGTTGCGTGTGATACTGCTTGATAGCATTCGACCCAGAGTAGAATGTCATTCAGAATTGGAGTCAATTACCTCAAACCCTGCTGCTGCTTTACCCACTCAGCTTACGGAATATTCTAAATCCTTCACTGTCATTTTAAGTGTCCCCCATCTTCACCAGGAGTAGTTTCCATCCTTGCTCACCCATAAGCAATTCTTCGTCCCTTCAAGTTTCATCATGAGAGTGCAGCAATCCAGTCACATCTTCTAACTCTACTTGCAACTCTAGTTCTCCTGCTGTCAATATTTCCACCGCATCTGCACGGACTTCCTCCACCGAGGTCTTGAAACCTCAATGTCATCCATGGGGGCTGGAATCGACTTCTTCCAGACTCCGTTAAGGTTGATATTCTGACCTCGTCCCAAGAAACACAGCATGTTCTTAATGGCATCTAGAATAGTGAATTCTTTCCAGAAGGTTTTCAATTGACTTTTCCCAGATCCATCAGAGGAATCACTATCTATGGCAGCCACGGTCTTACAAAATGTATTTCTTAAATAGCAAGACTTGAAAGGTGAAATTACTCCGTGATCCATGGGCTGCAGAATGAATGTGGTGCTGTCAGGCATGAAAACGACCTTCGTCTCCTTGTACATCTCCATCAGAGCTCTTGGGTGAGCAGGTGCATGGTCAATGAGCAGTAATATTTTGAAACAAGCATTTTTTTCTGAGCAGTAGATCGCAATAGTGGGCTTAAAATATTTACTAATCCATGCCATTAATATAAACAAATGTGCTGTCATCCAGGCTTTGTCACTCCATTTCTACAGCACAGGCAGACTAGATTTAGCATAATTCTTAAGGACCCTAGGGTTTTCCAAATGGTAAATGAACACTGGCTTTGACTTAAAGTCACCAGCTACACTAGTCCCTAACAAGAGAGTCAGCCTGTCCTTTGAAGCTTTGGAGCCAGGCGTTGGCTATTCTCTAGCTATGAAAGTCCTAAATGACATGTTCTAATGTGAGACTGTTTTGTCTACCTTGAAAATCTGTTGTTCAGTGTGGCCACCTTCATCGATTATCTCAGCTAGGTCTCCTGGATAACTTGCTGCAGCTTCTACATCAGCACTTACTGCTTCAACTCGCACTTTTAGGTTACGGAGACGGCTCCTTTCCTTCAGCCTCACTCACCAAGCTCTGCTAGTCTCAGACTTTTCTTCTGCAGCTTCCCCCTCTCCCTTAGCCTTCATAGAATTGAAGAGAATAAAGGCCTTGCTCTGGGTAAGGCTTTGGCTTAAGGGGATGTCATGGCTGGTTTGATCTTCTGTCCAGACCACTCAGACTTTCTCCATGTCAGCAATAAGGCTGTTTAGCTTTCTTACCATCTGTGTGTTCACTGGAGCAGCACTTTTAATTTCCTTCAGGAAATTTTCCCTCGCATTCACAACTTGGCTAAGTGTGAGTGTGGCCTGCTTTCAGTCTGTCTCACCTTTCAACATGCCTTCCTCGCCAAGCTCAATCATTTCTAGCTTTTGACTTCAAGCGAGAGACTCAAGACCCTTTCACTTGAATATCTAGATGGAATTGTGGGGTTGCCATTTGGCCTAACTTCACTATTATTGTGTCTCGAGGAACAGGGAGGCCCAAGGAGAGGGAGAGAGACGGGGCAACAGTGGGCGGGTTGAGCAGTGAGAACATGCACAGCATTTATTAATTAAGTTCGCGGTCCTACATGGGCGCAGTTGGTGGCACGCCAATGCAATTGCAATACTAACGTCAAAGATCACTGATGGCAGATCACCAGAGCAGATGTAAGAATATTTCAAAGTTTGAGATACTGCAGGAAACACCAAAATGCAGCACGGAGACGTGAAGTGAGCGCGTGCTGTTGGGAAAATGGTGTCCGTACACTTGCTCCATGCAGGGTGGGCACAGACCTCCAATCTGTAAGAAACACAACATCTGCCAAGTGCAACAAAGCAAAGAGCGATGAAATGAGCTACGTCTGCGTGCTGTCTCCCTCGCTTTCCCACAACGTAAACTCCGTAAGGGTAGGAGCTGTTGCTTCGCAACTAAAACCGTACCTGGCTTATGATAGGTGTTCACTAAATGTGTGTTAAATGAAGTAATTTCTAGCCCTCACGTGCCAATCACAATGGTTTTAGGTAGTAGACCCTCAACCAACAGGATGGTTGATTGATCACTGTGGGAAGTGATTTCCAAAACACTGTAAACAGGAGAGACAGGTATCAGTGGATTTTCTTGGAAATTCGCTGAATCCCACTAAAAACTTCAGCTAATCTGCTGTGCTTGCAATATGCATCTGGGGGAAATCTCCTCCCCGAAACACCTCAGTAGCTTGTCTCCACGTTTTCCCTTCCTGCCCACCCTTGTAGCAAATGCCACCTTGCAAAAATGCAGCCTCAGAGGAAGAACAATGACTGGGTGAGACTCAAGCCATGCAGTGTGATGAGCTTTCCTTGACGCCTCCCGGAAGAAACATGAATCCCCTCCTCCCAGGCTCGCTGGGCCATCGCAACCTGTCTGCACCGCCCGCGTGCCCTGCTCAGAGAGGCTGCAGAGCAGGACGTCTGCCCTTCCGCCTTCACAGGGAAAGGGGAAGGTGACTCAGAGAGCGAGCAGCTGTGATGTTCCCCTCAGGGGGTAGCATCCTTGGGCCTGCGGAGCATTTCACAGCTTTTCTTTATGCATTTTTAATCAGTTCTAAGCTACTTACAAATATGTGCAATTACTTTCTGCACTTCGCTTTGTAATAAGATTTAATGACTCCGCTACAATCCTCTGAGTGAACATTGATGATCTATCTGTGATTTAAAACGTAGCTTTAGCAAAGAAAGAGGGTAGAAACTGAGAGAAAGGCTTTTCGAGTCTTTAGCTTTTTTTTTTTCTTTTAGGAAATCAGAAAGTGGGATTGTTTCAACCTTCAAAATATCCCCAATACTAGAGAATGGAGTGTCTCATTTATTTGTTCAAACACAGCGGGGGAAGGCCCTGGGCAATGTGAGCTCTCTTTTTCCTTAAAACATTTCACTGATTGTCGTAAACAGAGAGGCCTGGGGGCACCGAGAGACTGTCCGGTGCATTTGCAGGCATTTAGGCACAGACCAGCCTCCAAGTGCCCTTGACAAAGAGAACCTCTCCCAACTTCGAATCCTTTGGAAGACTGTTTCCATCATCCAACTATATGCTGACCAAGTGGTTCTGTAACGAATAATCATAAACGCAGCTAATATTTACCAAATGCTTGCTCTGTGCCGGCCGCTGATCAAAGTGCCATACATCCTTACAAACCCTAAGAATGAGGCATGATTGTCCTCCCGATCACAGAGGAAGAAACGGAGGCCCCGGTAAGGTGGTATGTGCTCTTGGGGTGCAGCAGAGAGCCGCAGTGCCCTCGTTTATTGAGAGAGGGCCGTGCACAGACAGGATCCTGTGAACATCACTGCAAACCGTTTAGCCGAGCTTTCCACAGACACCTAGTCCCCCTCTGTCACCACAGCGGGAGGCTGGCTCCGTCCTCTTCCCACTTTTCCGTGCAATAGCCATGACATCAAAGGCACGTGGGAGACGTGGCTCATCGTGGCCGCTGACCCAGCCGGCGGAGTGACTCTCCTCTGCCCAGGACTCTCAGGAGCCATGTGGCCTACCTGGGCAAGGCGAACTGGGCGGGAAGTCCCGAGGCCCGGGGGGGTCACCGTGGAGCTGCTCTGCAACCGGGTGTAGAAGCCAAGGGGGCGATGTAGACGGGCTCCGCCATCCCCTCTCAGCTCCACCGTGCGTGCGGTTATTTCTGAATCGCTTACTGAGAGTCAAGTGTGTTCTGGGAATTAAAGGTAACAAGGGCCTTTTGCAGGCACAGAGAAATATAAAAGTTTCTGAGTGTGCCATGGTAACCCTGTACAAAAAGATTCAGGCTCGGAGCTCCTTCTCAGAGGTGTCACGAAATAAGGCAGATTTCTTGCTTCCCTGTTACACAGTAAAATTCTACTGCCAGGGCCCCTTCTCCCTCTTCCCAGAATGTTCCTAGTCTGGGAGGGGACCTTGCAGCGACTTCTCAATGAAGGGTGGCTTGGCGGTGGGGTCCGAGGCGGCCGAGGCAGGTGCACTCTGATTAGAGTTTATGAGCTGTGGGCACATAGACGATTTGCCCTTGCTCTATGGTGTCGTGTGTTACTGAGCCATTGCGTGTGATTTACAGCCCATCTGTAACTGTTCCCATTGTCGGGAATGGCTCATAAAACATCGTGAGGACTACCTTTAGTTTCCCAAACGGAAATGCCGGGACAAGCAGCCGCGGCATCACAAAGCGTCCTACATAAAGAGCAGCCCCTGGAAGTTGGGCAGCTCGTGGCTTTATAAATGTTGAGCAGCACTTCTAAAAGTTTTCTTCTAGAAGTGAGGAGCAATTTGATATAATTGGCCCTCCTATTCCGAGTTGCTGAACTTCGAATTGGGGGATGCATGTTTTCCTATTTAGGAACGGAACACTGGTGTCAAGATCTGGAAAGGTGCTGGTCAGAGGGCGAAGCCCGCCTGGGAAGATTCCGAGGCTCCATGCTGTAACAGGAGGGGCATAGGTCCTGCAGAGACTGTCAGGGCGTAGAGGAGAGAAGAGAGCCTGAGAACACAAATCGGAGAGCAAAGCACATGCAGACGCCCCCTCGGGCAGCGCAGGCCACAGAGTGCCTGTGGGAGGCAGCGCCTTGGGGACAGGAATATTTGTGGGAAAGGGCGTCCCCAGCTGCCAGGCAGATCTGCAGATGGATGGAAAAAGGACACTTCTGGACAAGGGAAAGTTAGGTCTCAGCATGTCATCCCCTCAATGGCCTGAGCATCGCCGTACACTGAGCACTTAAAGCCCAGTGAGCATGCGGGGGAGGGGAGAAGCAAGGGCCCTGCCCCGCCAGGACAGGGCGGTGGGTGATTGACTGGCAAAGTGGCCAGCCGAGCTGAGGAAGTTATTGCAGGAGCTTGTTTTCCATAATAAATAATCCACTGGAAAGCACAGTCTCCCAGACAGTTTCTCCTTGCTCTGTGAGCAATTGTCCGCCAAATGCACACTTTCCAGAAAACCCTTAAGGGGGTTGGAGTTGCAATTACTGTGATCAAAACGACACCATCTACTTAGAAAAATAATTCATGCAGAACATTTGCTCGGTTCATTTGGGCACTAAGTATGTCCTAAATGGTGGAGATGAGGCAGAAGGCTTCTGCAAAAGGCCACTGTTGGGTTCCTATAATAGCATCCCTGCTAGGAATTGCAAAAAATAACCCAAATTATAAAATCAAGAAAACCACTCTCCCCTTCCAAAAATTTGAACACTTCAGCCAATAGCATATACTCATTCGGGCATTTTGCAGGGCTGCTCTCACTTTGAAGATTTGACAATTTGATTCTCTTGCAGAGGGAACACGGGCTTTACCAGGAAATGTGTAGAAAGGATCTAATATTTATCAAGTTTTCTTTGATGCTGGGCCTCAGAACGGCCCACAGCTTGCCCAGGGTGTTCCATCAGCAGGGCAAGGCCTAAGTCTCCATCAGCCTGGCGCTGCTGTCTTGGCTGATCCTCTCCGTGATACAGAGATGCGGCACCTGTTGTCACTACACCTTACGAGTGAGGAAACTGAGGCAGGTAGAGTGTCCAGAGCACACCACTAGTTAATGGGAGAGTCAGAACTCAAGCACAGAGGCTTCTAAAGCAACAAATATTCATCATTTTAAAATGAACGTTAAAAATTACTATCTACCAAAGTATCAAAAAATATCAAATACCTAGGAATAAATCTAGCAAAATCTGTGCAAGAGCAATAGAGTGAAAGCTAAAATACATTACTAAGAAGACCTAAACAAATGGAAAACATCCCACGATCACACAGGAAACCTCAATATTGTTAAGATGTCTGTTCTCCCCAAGCTGACCTATAGATTCAACACAATCCCAGTAAAAATCCCAACAGGTTTGTGGCAGGGAGGGGAGGGGGAAGAACATGAATTGAGAAGGTGATTTAAAAATATACATGAACGTGCAAAGGACCTAGAATAGTCAAGACAATCTGCAAGAAGAACAAAGTTGGAGGGCGTACACTACCAGATTTCAGGTCTTACCACAAACATTCGCTAGTTAAGACATTTTGGAATTGGCTCAAAGAGAGACAAATAGACCAGCGGAACAGCATCTGCAGTCCAGAAACTGACGCACACATATTCAGACCCCTGGTTTATGGCAAGGCACCAATGCAATTCCATGAAGACATGACGATCTTTTAAAAAAAAAAAAAAAAAGTGGTACTAGAATAATTGGATGTCATTGTGAAGACTAAATGAGGCTCCTACCTTTAACACTATACACAGACTTTTATTTGAGATGGATAATTGCAAAAGCTAAAACTTTTGCAAGTCATAGAAGAAACATACGAGATAGTGTTTGGTCCCTTGGCCAAAATTTCTTAAATTTGACCCAAAGGGCACTGACTTCAAAAGAAACAACTGATATCTGATATATTGGACTTAAACTAAGAATTTCTATTAAAAGACTCCATTAAAAGAGTAAAAAGCCGTGGCGTAGGAGGCAGTATTCACAGGGCGTATCTGACAAAGGGCACACACACATCAAGACTATTTAAAGACACCTACATGTCAATTAAGGAAGAGAAAGCATTCAACAAAAAGTAGTCAAATGTCCTTAATGGATCCTTGCCCATAGAGGATATCAAATTGGCCAATTCGTACATGAAAATGTGCTGAATATCATCACTTTCCCCAAAACATAAAACCACACTGAGCCACCACTACACACTGACCAGAAAGGCTAGTATTAAGAATGAAACTACCACGTAAGTATTGGCAAGGATGTGGGGTAACTGGAATTCTCATACTTAGATAATGGGAATGTAAAGTGTACAATCACTTTAGAAAAAGTTTGACATTGTCTACAATAGGTAAACGTACCTCTAGTCTCTGACAACCCAGCCATGCCACTCCTGGGTTTACATGAAAAGAAATGAGTG
>CAUYRT010068985.1:0-50612 GCA_963574885.1 Lepilemur ruficaudatus | reverse complement strand
CTTTACTGAGGTGTAATTTACATATCATGTCTTTACTCCATTTTAAGTGTACAATTAAATGGTTATTAGTAAATTTACCAAGTTGTACAACTATTCACATAAATCAGTTTTAGAGGATTTCCTACCCCCTATTGAGACCCCCTAATACCCATCTCCAAATACATTTCAAGCATGCCCCTCCCCTCCATAGTGCTCACCACATCTCTTGGATGTGGGTCTACCCCGCAACCCCCAAATCCCTAGTGAACACCACCACCACCATTTGAGCACTATAGTGTTAATCAGTCAACACCAATTTGATGGCAAGTACAAGTGGGGCCCATTCTTCGGGTCTTGTGTCACCTCACTTTGAATAATGGGCTTAAGCTTAATTCAGGATAACATAAGCGGTGCTAGCTCACTGTCGTTTCTTAAAATTGAGTAATATTCTATTGTAAACATACATCAAATTTTAACAATCCACTCATGAATTGACGGGCACTTGGGTTGTTTCCACGACCTAGCAATAGTGACTTGTGCTGCCATAAACATTCGGGTGCAGATGTCTTTATAACAGAATGTCTTATGCTCTTTTGGGTAGATGCCTAATAATGCTATTGCTGGATCAAATGGTAATTCTATTTTTAGCTCTTTAACTCCAAAGAGCTTCTTAATGTGGTTTATAGCTATTGATTTTTACAACATTTGTTTATAAATTTGTTTAAATGTAACATTAATGAATTCATTTTATGTTAACATAAATAACATTTTATAAGAAATAAAAAGTTTTCCAAAGCAAAGCAAAAAGCTAGTGACAAGAGTGGCAAATCTTTGTAATGTCTCGTTATTAAAAGATAGCTGAGGTCTCATAGCTGCTTGTGAATTCAGTCTTTGTGATATGTTACTTTAGTTCAAGTGTCTCAAAAAACTTCAGCCTCACAGAGGAGTTATAGTTGGAAAGTGAGGAGTATTTAATAGTCTTTTCAGATAATTGTGGATATGCTTCTTTGATATAACACCAAAACTCAATAAGGTTAATTGTAATGTGAAATCTGTACTTTTACCAATGACATCTTTTGTTCTCTGTTATATTAAAATTGATCTAGTCTATTTTTCAATTTGGATGGATCTTTTATGCATGTGTGATTTTACAGGTCATGTATTGGTCACCCTAGTCAATACTGATCCACTCAGCTATGCAGATTTTTCAAATATTGACACATTTTATTATACAGTATCAAAAAGCACTCTTGTTAAAAATCCACTGCTTAAATCAGAAAAGTCTGTAATTATTGGGAAACTTCCAAGCTCACTGTGGTGGGTGTAGGTTTTCCAAGCTTATAATCTTCTGTTTGAAAATGTTAACTTAATCATTGGCAACAAATACTGTCAGTCGTTTTTCTTGACGTGACAAGCTCACTCCGTTTGTTTTCAAGAAAATATCTGACAAATACCCAAGTATGGATAATTATAGTTTTTCAATTGTTCTTTCAAGTAAAAATGATGCTTTCTCAAAAAAGTGGTTAGTTCAGCTCATTCACAACTCAAAGAATCTCACAAGTGTTTTTCCTTGAGAAAATGTTCCTACTCCTGTGTGCAGCAACAGGGCTTTCTGCATACCTTCTGTGTCCTCACAGAGACACATTATCTTTTCTACTGCCTCATCAAGAATATTCTTATACGAATCTGTCTTTTTCTTTTTTCTTTTTTTTTATTGTGCACATACAGGGGTGAGGTGACTCCTGGTTTGTACCATGGCTTTGATGTGCTCTCACCCACCACTGCCCCTGCACAACCAGAGCTCACATACCATGAGAAGAACCATGACTACTGATCGTGAAAATAGTTTTGAGCCCTTAGAGCCCCTGAAAGATTCTGTGGGAATCCCAGGGACCCATGAACCATATTTTGAGAGGTGCTGATTTAAAATGTTGTCATTTTTGTTTTTCCTTTGCCATAGTTTCTGAAAGCCTAGTAATTAAAGCAAAACAAAACACATGAGAAGCCTACTTTTAATGCAAGATCTAGTTATTTGGCCCCCAAAGTTTCTAGTCAGATGTACTGCCAGAAACAGAAGCCTCTGCCCCGTTCTCTACTATGGCCAGAGTTGTGCATCCTTCAGGAAAACAAATCTGATAATATCACCCCCTGTATAAACCCTTCTTGGATTTTCTATTGCACTGAGGACAAAATTAAAACTCTTTTGCATGGTTTGCAAGGTCCTTTAAGCTACGGTCCGCAACCTTTTTGGCACCAGCCGGTTTCATGGAAGACAATTTATTCATGGACTGGGTGGGTGAGCCATGGGGAACGGCTGTAAATACAGATGAAGCTTCACTTGCTCCCTCGCCACTCACCTCCTGCTGTGTGGCCCAGTTTCTAACGGGCCATGGACCAGTATGGTCTCCAGCTCGGGGGTTGGGGACCACAGCGTTATGGGATTCCTGAGCACCCTCCAAGTGCTCTTCTTCCTTCCCTTGAAATCTCTGCTCCATAATTGGTTTTCCTGCACTTGAATAACTCCTGTCCTTCCTCCAGGTCTCAACTTTGATGGCTTCTCTGGTATCCCAGACTGATGAGTGCTTCCAGGATCCTCACACTGGGGCACATTTCACAGAGACTTGTGATTTCATGTTTAATTATCTGTTGTCTTCATTACTCTGTTAGTTTATGGAGGCAGCGATCTTGTCTCTCGCTCACTGATGTATTCCCACTGCCTGTTGGATGGCCTGGCATAGAGGAAAACCTGGCTTCTCCCCCTTTCCCACTTCCACCTGGATGAGTTTTGTTTGTTTATACTTTCCTCCCTTGAGTTTTGAAATTCCTTGCATTCTCAATAGCTGGAAACAGTACTTTTCACCACTGTCATCATAATTAAATATAATATGATAATGGTTAAGATTATGAATCACTGCCTTGATGAATGGTTATTATGTTGCTCATTATTATGGCGGTTGCTATGATTATTATTTGGGGATTATAGACCATCCAGAAATGGCAAGTTCTTCCCTGAGATAACTATTATAAATAATGACAAGGATGCCAACAATAATATGACAACAGATTTCTACTTTTTTGGGCACATATAACTACTTTACAGGTGAGACTCCTTAAAAATTTACCCAGTACTTTTTGTATAAAGGCAAGGTAAGAAATGATGCATAAGAGTGTGATATTTCTTAGTACCTAAACACCCCTGCGTACCAAAGCAAAAAGGCAGAAAGTTTTACTACTAAAACATTAACTTATCAAATGTATATTTATGAACTAGTCTTTGTGATAAGTGATGCAGGTCAGAAGTGTTCAGTTTCAAATTTCTTGTATTATAGTCATATGGGTGAAATGAAAAAGAATAAAACCCAAAAATCTGCAAAAGAGGACTTAGCGTGACTGGTTAAGTGGGGGTGTACAGTATAAACTCCAATGAGAAAATATCAAATCACATCTATAAAACAAGGCACTTTATTCCAATAACCCCATCCTTCCTTACATTCCTGGGAAACTATGCCTTTCCCTAAGACCCGTGTGAGATAATGCAGACTATTAAATTTTAATTTACTTGACTAGTGGGTAAAAGTGACCTATTTCCCTTGAAAATTCTGCCCAGGGGTTTGAATGTATGTCCGTTTTTCACAAGTTCAGTAAAGATGGCTGCTATTAGTAATAATAATAATACTAGACCTGTATAAAAAGATGCTGAGAAAATACACATATTTTATTGAAAATCTAGCTCAGCTCACCTGTTTCAAGATCAAAATATTGTAATGTCTAATATTACAGATAGGATATCAATTCTTATTTAGCTTATGTAGACAGTGAAAAACAAACATGGGACAAAGATGGAAAGTGCCCCAGTGCAAAATATGAAGTATAAAAACATCAAATAAAGTAGAGCGGGCACTTAGAAAGAATGGATGTCAGAACTCCCTGAGCTTTTAAATACAAGCCCAGTGAAATAAGTCTTTCATGGAAAAATAATACTAGTTTATAATAGCGTTGTGTTTTGTAGTTTACATAATCTAATTGGTGGCCCTCTAAGTTACAGATGGCGGATACTACTCCCTCCAATTTGCAAATGGGGAAATGCAGCCCCAGCCCCAGCACAGGAACAAACAGGAACTGAGGCACAGGTCTGCTGCCTCTTGGTCTGTCATTCCTTCCAACACAGCTGCCTGGTCCAGCACACGGTAACCTTGTTCCCCAGGAATAGCTAACACATAGACAACATTTTGTGGTAGCCATTGTTGTAATTTCTTTGCTTATAATAACTCTTCTAAATCTCACAACAAACACAAAAGGCAGTTATTATTACCCTGTTTTGTGTAGAAGAAAACTTAGGTCAACAAAGTCATATGTCTAGCAATTGGTGGAGCCAGGATTTGAAGCCAAGACTTCAGCACCAGAGCTCCAAGCATAACATTGGCCATATGACTGATGAGTGAAGGGGGAAGTCAAGGAGGGATTGTGGGGAGGTGACATTTTATGTGACCTGTGATGGAAAAGTTGGCAAGACAGTTAGGGTGAGGGCACCGCAGGTGAAGAATACAGCTTTTGAGAATGTTCCAAAGGATCTGGTACTTTCCGAATATTTTTGAAAACCAGTGTGACTGCAGCTAGGGAACAAGGGGGCTGTTCCCCAGCAGGAGTTCTTACTGGTGGTAAGACACACACAACCTCATAAAACTCGAAATGTATCTGAAATGGAAGAAGCTGCTCTAGAAGGATTGAAGGATTTAGGTAGTAGAGTGGTGTGATCCAATGTGCATTTGAAAACATGGCTTTTCTTCATTAGCTACAGAGATCATGAACAAACCTCCTAACCTCAGTGTTGATAAATCTGTGAGCACCTCCTCCAGAGACAAAGTTGCAGCAGTTAAATACTCCTTATAGATGTTGTATTGGCCCATTTTTATTAACCCAAAAAACTAATATTTCTGAGGACAAGGACTAACTTTTGTGACCACTTTCAAATCCCTTCAGCCTCTGATAGAGTTGAAAGTGTAAAATAGGTGTCCACTTAATCTTTGTGAATTTTAGTTCATTATGATATATTAAAAATGCACACACACACACACACACACACACACACCAGAGAGATTGAGATCCTCGGTCACATTTCTAGAAGATTCTTCAGAGAGCTCACACACAGGCAGAGCAGGCAGATTTGTTCCAGCCCAAATCTGCCCCTGTGAAATTCCCACCCCTGTTTTATAGACTCAACTTTGCTCCAAGTTAAGATAAGCATCTGAAAAGAATGGAAACACCTGTCCTAGGCTGAGGCTTACGTTTTCACTGGCTGTAATTCTAGCCGTGGCCATAAAGCTTTCAAGAATGAGCCTCTCTCTGACAGAAGTGCCTGATTGAAAGTTCATAAGGCATGATGCTTTCACCTGGGAATTTCCTTTTTGTTGGAAAAAAAAAATCCCTACTTTGCAATTTTGAACTTGGAAAAACTACCTTAGCAAGAGACGTTAAAGAGAAACCCTATTAATAAAGACTTCCGATTAACTGAGATATTTTTGCTTTACTTCATTGCTAAGGGAGAAAGAAGCAAATCATACACCACTCAGAGCTACAGCCGTCACCACATTTTCAATACTCTACAAGGAGAACTGGTGTTTAACCAATGAAAACAAGGCACGTTAGAAAGGATCAATTTTTTGTGAATGTCAAGTGTTAATTCTTGGTAAACTGTAATGTGGACCAATGATCTTAGAAGGATTCTTCAGAAGGGTAAAATAAAAGGATTTGCCATTAAAACCTAAATTTACCAATAAACTCAATCAACTGGAAGGGATATCCTACTCTCAAGCATTTGATTAATTGGTGGAATACTGTACATTCATTAAATCCTGGTACATATATGCTAAATATGAAAATCATAATCATGTAGCATTTATTGAATCCCCTAGAATGGGCAAATTATTGCATGAAGCCAAATTAAAGTGGGCTACATATTCAGAAAAAATAGGCTCTTCAAAACATGCAAGACAAACTAAAGTTTCATTGCTACAACTTTTCTATCTGATTTTTTCTGTAGCCAAAATTTTTAATATATATGTGTTGTATATTTTTTTAAATTAAACCCTGGCACTAACAGAAGTTACTTGTAAATGATCTCTGAAATTCATTGAAACATGATTTATAATAGATTTCATATGGCTCTAAAAGAAAAAACAGCACCAGGATGCTTTTATAAATGGATCAGAGATAAAGCATTTTATTTGTGATTCTAAATATCGAGAATTTAGCTGCTCACTTACATCATGTGCATTTGAGCAAACACTACTTTTTTCACAAAAACATTTTTACAGGCAACTTTTTTTTTAAGATCTGAAACCCATGGAATATTAAAAATAAATCCAACAACTGGAAGAAATACAGTGGAAGACGTAAATTTTCACTTGGTTATTACTACTGGCCAGATAACTGTGCAAGGTTCGCGCTAGGTGTGACCAGCAGGAAAAAGCTTTGTCTGCCCACCCTACCCCTCATCAGTGCTCAGGGGTGCAATTCATAATTGGGATGATTTAATAGGTTAAACAGTTGAACTTAAAAAACGCTGTTATTCCCAAACACATGTCTCCCTGCCTCTTTGCTGGAACTTCGTAGCGTATTTGATGAGGAGACCCAGTGCTGCTGAAACTCCTGTGGTATAATTGCTCTCTGATCTCAAGGGGGTTGCAGGTCTTACAAGGGGGTTGCAGGACTTTGGATTCACATCACAATGTGGAACAGAAGGGATTTTGGCATGACTCTTGTTATTTTAACCTGTCTAGCAAACATATAAACTGCACACATTTCAAAGGCTTGCAGGTCAGAATAACATAGAACTTTCCTAGAGAATGCCGTATTTGCAGAATCCAACATGGAGTCTTGCAAGAAGGTCCTCAACACACATATGTTGAAAATTTGCTAACTCTCTTCCTTCTCTGATGTCCACATAAGTTGCAGCAGAGAAAGAAAAATCGAGTGCATTACTTTAGCCACAGTGCCCATAGGACAATGACAATTGTGTGGCCTGATTACTGAGGACCCAAATTAAAGTATCCAACTTTATCTTTGTTGCTAACAGGCACATTTCTAGGGCAAAAGAAAGGAGAAAGGGTGATTCCTTGCCTATCTTTGTGAATTCGTGCTTATATTCATTCATTAAAGCTGGAACATAGCATGTCCCAGTGATGGCAACCACGTGGCACAGGGGCTGTCACCTGTTCTTCCTGCTCAGTGGTCAATGATAAGTGACCAACCCCTCTGTAAACTTCCACATGCTCAGCACAGCACCCAGGCAGCCACTGCCCTATGGACATTCACACAAGTTGGACCATCCATTTTACCATCATTTGTGTATAGAATAAAGTCTTGATCACTGTGAATACATTAGTGTTCAGATCTACCTGTTTTTGTCTTAGCATGAGTCAGTGATTTGAGTTGTCCTTTTGGTAACGATCAGCTGCTCTTGATTCTTAGTATTCTGTCTCCTTCCTTCTCTGACTGCTTTCTGAGGGGTGTCTGCGTGTTTGGGGCAGGTGGCCTGGCTTGTGTGACCATGTGGCCCTAGGTCTTTGGAGGTCCCTCCATTGGTTATTCAATATCCTTTGTATATAGGTGGCCCTGGCCTTGTTGCCACCCAAGCCTGAAATCCACAAGTGGTGAACCTGTGGTCTGCTATTTTGGCTCAGCTGATGCTCTGTGGGGGTCTTCAGCCATCTGCCACCGGCTGACAGGGTGTCTTCTCTGCTTCTGGTGGCTGTGGGACACTGAGTTTCTGCCACACCCTCATCCAATCCCATGTCCAACAGTCCAGCAGGGTGGGTCACCTGAGCCCAAGCTATGAGGACCCACTGCAATCCTACCTCAGGTGCTAGAGAGAGTTTGAGGTGCCAGTTAAAGCTTTTTTCTGTGTTCCCCCTGAGGCACCATTCCAGCATCGGGCTCTGAATACTGATCTTAAAGAATCAGGGGTGGGGAACCTGGGGACCTGATTCCTCCCTCTGCCCTCTGAATTATCCTAATTTGTCCAATTCATTTTAGCTTCTCTGGGTTGAGTTTGAGAAACAGGAAGATTGGGACATATATCACTGCTTTGTCATTTTTCCACCTCTCCCCTTCTCATTTCCTAAACACTCCAGGATAGAGAAGAGGCAGGTTTCCTTCTCCTAAACCAGGCTCTCTGGGCTAGGGCCTAGGGATCTGTATGGTATCAAAGTACCCTGGTGATTCCGATGTAGCCGGTGTTTGAGAACTACTGACTGAGGTCATCTCCTCCTTCTTTCTTAATCCTTCATGCCTAGGCTTTAATGGAAAATAAGTAAATTTTCCCCTATAAAGAGAAATTTATAGTTAACCCTCAATGTGTTAAAAGGGGAGGAAAAATTCTTTTGAATAATCTTTATATTTTGAGGGCCAGAGCTCAAATTTCAAATTAATTCTGAAACATATCCTAATCTCTCTACATCTTCCCTTATCCCTCTCAAGCAAGTGGCTACTTTGGGCCAGTGAGTAAGAAAGTCATGATCTTAGAAAGGAAAAAAGAAAAGCACATTCATTATTTTTCTAACTATTTAGTTCTTACACTATGAAACAAACCATATGTAGCCTCCAATATGACAGATTTCAAATCACATTATTAGAATGTACTTGGTAACAACTTGGCTGGGTTGTTACTAAGTTGAATGTTTCTAACCAATGCAGCATCCTTTGGCTTTGGTCCCTGTTTTTACCCTGCCCTGTTCAGATTCAGATTGTTGGAATGATCTGCTCATTGTGTGCCTGCGGTCTTTCATTGCTAACTACAAAGGATTCTTAGGTGTTCTATCTGAAGTGATTCATGGTTTACGTCCTCACTGATGGCAAGATAAGACGTACCTTCCTCCTGTACACCATCTCTGCAAAACATCAGTGGCTACGGCTGATCTCCCAACTCCATCTCCTCTGGAGCTCTTTCCACTGCACTGACAGAAAGGGAGGGAGTGTATTGCACCTAAGTTTTTGGTGGAGAGAGTACAAGTTTCAGAAACTAAGCAGAAAAGGAATCCTTGTCACTTACACCTGATGAACGCTTTAATATTTTGTTTAACACAATTTCAGCATCATAACAATCCCTTCCTTCCTAACTCTGGCCAGTAACCAAGTGATGACACTATTTTATAAATTAATTGTTTCAAATCGTATTGATGTAGACCAGTGCTCTCAAACTTGAGTGGACATCATAACCAGCTGGGACGCTTGTTTGTTAGACCAGAGGTACCTGGACCCTTTATTCTGATGCAGTATCTGTAGGCAGGCAGAATAATGGCCGCCAAAGATGTCCAGGTCCTAATCCCTGTAACCTGTGGCTATGTTCCATTATATGGCAAGGGAGAATTAGGTTGGCAGATAGAATTAAGGTTGCTAATGAGCTGCCTTTAATATTAGATTATTCTGGATTATTGCCCGATGTAATCATGAGGATACTTAAAAGTAGAAAAGGAAGGCAGAAGAGGAGGTCAGAGTGATGCAGTGTGAGAAAAACTCAACCCACTGTTTTTGGTTTTGAAGATGGAACGACTTGGCCATGAGCCAGGGATGGAGGGGGGCCTCTAGAGGCTCAAAAGGGCAAGTAAATGAATTCTACCCTAGAGCTTCCAAGAGGAATGCAGCCCTGCTGACACTACGACTTTACTCGAGTGAGACCCATTTCAGACTTTGGACCTCTAATATCATAAGATAATAAATTTGTGTTTTTTGAATTCATTAAGTTTTTAGTTCTTTGTTACAGCAGCAATAGAATACTTATGCAGTAGGGCTGGATGGGATCTGAGACTGCATTTCTAATAAGAAACATCGAGTGACACCAATGCTACTGGCCAGGGCATTATACTCTGAAACCTGTGGATGAAGACTCCATTTGTACCTGTTGCCCTCTAAAGCCTTTTCTAGTTGTGGCATGTAGCCTTGGGGTCACCCTCATCACCTCCTCCCCCTGGTGTCCTTGTGTATAATCCCTTCTCACTGAGTGTGGGTGGGGCCTGTGTCTCGCTTCTAAGCAACTGAATATGGCAAAAGGGACGGGAAGTCACTTCTGAGGTTGTGTTATGAGAGACTCTATCTTGCTGGCAGATTTGCTCTTTTCTCTGTTGCTGTCCTGAAGAAGCAAGTTGCCATGTTGTAAGAGGCCTAGGGAGAATGCCCCATGGCAAGAAAATGTGGGCGCCTTCTAGAAGTTGTGAGTGGCTTCTTGTGGCTGACACACCTTAAGAAGTCAGGGCCCTCAGTCTTACAGCTGCAAGGAACTGACATCGCCAGTGCCCGAGTGAGCTC
Organism: Lepilemur ruficaudatus; assembly: GCA_963574885.1. Classification (NCBI taxonomy): domain Eukaryota; kingdom Metazoa; phylum Chordata; class Mammalia; order Primates; family Lepilemuridae; genus Lepilemur; species Lepilemur ruficaudatus. The sequence continues at coordinate 40,331 of CAUYRT010068985.1, read as the reverse complement.
GGAAGTGAATTCATTTCCAGTTTAGACTCCAAATGAGAATGCAGCCTGGCCACTACTGTGATCACAGCCTTGGGAGACCCTAAACGGAGGACCCAGTTTAAGCTGTGTCCCGACTCCTGACCCACATAAACTGTGAGAGAGTAAATACATATTGTTCTAAGTGACTTAGTTTTTGGTCAGTTGGTAGACAGCAAAGAAAAAGAATACTATACACTCTGGATGCCAGAGTGGACAAAGGTAACCCCTGGCAAGTGAAGAGTCAGTGGGTCACATGGATCATGTCTCTTTTTCAGTTTGAGCCTATGACAATAAAGCTGCCATTTATAGGGCATGTTCTATGTGCCAGGTATCAAAACTGTCCTAACGTTTTATATTCATTGCCTTCTTGAATCCTTGAAATAGCTATAAGCCCACGGCACATACAAAGACACAGAGGCCCCGAGAAGTTAGATATCCTGGAGTCAGTAAGTGGTAGGGCCAGGACTGAAATATGCATTTGCTACCTGCAAATGTTACATCCTGATCACTGGTGCACGGACATCATTCTGAACTGAAGGTGGCCATACACTTGGGGCAGTCCAGGGTTCACCATAACAGCAGATTCCCAGTGATGACTGTGGCTGTCCTTGTGCAGGAGCTACCTATGGCCTGGGTTTGGGAGGTAGGAAGTGACAGCAGCCAGCCACACCCAGAGTTTTGTGTTCCTCCAACCCACAATCTTTCCCTGGGGGCCCTGCTGACCTCAGAGTATCTGCAATTTACCCTGCTGTTCCTCGAAGTGGAGAAGTTTAGAACACATGGAAAGAAATAGGACTTGCTGCCTTTAACAATAAAAATCACCTGAACAAAAACATTTAAAATTTGGGAAACACAGTGTTTGAGTAAAGCATTTGTCTACATAACACAGTTCCCTTTATGACTTGTAAGGGATGGATTTCTGTACATTCATGAGCGCAGGGAGGAGCACACTGATTTTAAGCAGCCCCACGTGGTTGTGACCGCATTCATAACTGTCTCATTTATGAATCTCAGCACACCCATTGAGTTTAATGAAGTAGAAAAATTAGGAGCTCGAAAGGTCACTGAGCTCTCTGACTGTGTGCAAATACAATTAATGCACATCTCAATAATGGGTGTCCAGGAAGTGTTCTCACCTAATATCCGATTCAAGACAACCAACACGACTAACCCAGAGCTTTGTCTGAAGAGACATCTGAAATATATCAAGGAAATAAATTAACTGTCAAAAACTTCATTTATTCTACTGAGATTATGAAATGCGGCTGGAGAATTAATCTGAAAGATGGCTGCAGGAACTCCGGGGGGAGTTGCGGTAAATACCCAGCGCAGAAGGTCTCCAGGCGGCGGAGCAGAGGAAGCCGGGGACGAGTGGAAGGAGGCAGAACCGGCGCCGCTACGCAGCTCCCAGAGGCAAGTGGCTCCGGAACAGCACACTAGGGCCAGTGACGGCCAGGGCTGAATTAGCAGCACAACCAATGTGGCTGCGGTAAATTCCTCTCTTCGGTTTTTATTAAGGAAAGAAGCCATACTCGGCTCAGCTCTTTCAAAGTTGTCCATTCTCTCCCCCGTCTCTTCTCCAAATTTATTATTTTGTGGGTGGTGTGGTAGGGGAAGGTGGGGATGGAAGAAAAGTTCTGGGTCAAAGGTTTTCTTCTTCAAACACGGGAACTTTACATTGCAACTGCTCAGGGATAAAACCTAACCACAGGCCAACTAGGTGAACTGGTTCATTCCATTAGAAAACAGAATGAGCCACATGTGACGAATAGAACCCATGAAGATGGGGCTGTATCATGCAAAAATGGGTGGTATCTAAAACAGTGGTGCTTTTATACCGCTTACACACTTGTAGCCTTATATCAACAACCCCTTCCTCGACCCTCCAAGAGATCTGCCCTCTCATGAATGTTCAACACTCTGTCCCTTGTTCCTTCCTCCAATGCCTCAAATCGTGGAGCATTAACCAGCTGAGCAGCTAATACCTGCCGCTTGCCAGTGCTGAGTTGTCACTCTCTTCCCTGATCCCCTTAGCAAACTTGAGAAGACACAGTAGTCCCATCTTGCAGACAAGGAAACAGAAGCCCAGCAGGTCTCAGCAGCTTACCCTGGGCCACCCCGTTAGTAACGGTAGAGCCATGGCTTCAATAGCATAGCTGTTACGAAAGAATAAAGTACTAGAACGGCCTATCTGAATTACATTCAAACATCTTTACAAAAGGAAAATGGTCCTGATGTTTAATTAATCCTGAGAATTAATATTTATGGAGAAAAATACCAAGGAGAGTAATGAAAACAAACTTCCAGAAAACACAAAAACAAGTAGCATGTATGTAAACGTGCATATAGGGACAAAGATAGGGGGAAACAAAATATTTCAGAATGAGATAGTGACATTCAAACGTTGACTAGACACAGGGCAAGGGGTGGGGGAGAGAACGTGAAAGACGCAATGTGGGAAGGGGATTTGGGAGGGGGGTTGAGGAACCCGGTGGATTGAGGCTCAACCCACTTGGTTTTCTTCCTTTGAAGCTCTGCCCTCTGTGATTCAGCTGAGGCCTGAAAACAGACATTCCACAAAAACTCTTCTTGAGGTAGCTCTGGTTAAACTAGAAGCAGGAAGTGCCAGAAATCTTGCAAGGAAGCTGATTCTCTTGACATTTCCTGTCCTGAAGATCCAAGGGGCGTCTCTAAACCTGAGAGCTCCCGTGAACTTCGTGAGGTTCACCTAGATCCAGCGGGCTGACAGCAGCTCTCACCAGCAAGGAGGATTTATGTGCCACATTTCAAAGGACATGCATTTTAAGGATTTCTTGCTGTGTGAGAAACCGTCGGGGCAAAATGGAGTAGAAGAAAAGTACACCTGATTGTAATTAATGCTGACAGTAATCTCCAGCTTTCATTCTGAAAACAGCCAGATGGGAAAGTTGGAACTGTTAATAATAGAAAACGTTGCCATCCACAGTTCCTGGAGTCATAACTCTTTAAAGACTGTTTGGATTCCAGATCTCTACAGAGCAGCCCAGGCCAGATGCTGCTCAGACTCTGGCTGCCGTGGGCCATGCTGGGCCAGCTAAAGGGAAGGGATCACAGAGAGGAAAGCTCTGCCCTCAGACCTGGGCCCAGTGAGAAACCTCACAGGAGAGGTCTGGAGCTGGGGTAAGGAGAGGAAGGCGAGGAGATACGAAGGACGTGGTGTCAGACTGTGGCTCTGAAACATCTGAACCAAAGGCCTTAGCAAGGGAGGCGCCCATGAGTTCAGTGGGGTCTTAGCCCACATGAGATTTAAGAAGGCACCTTGGAGAAGGATATCACTCTATACCAGCCTGGTCAAATGTGGCCCAGCAGAGGGCAGGGGGAGGGGTACCCTGGGGATGGGGCCACAGCAGAGTTTTAGGCCTGAAAGGAAGGCTAGAAGGAGAGAGTGTCTCAGGAAGTCTTCTCTCTTCCAGAAGCAGCAGCTGGGAGGCCATCCCTGCCCCTCCGTGAGGATTTGCAGCTCTGCAGAGCTGACTGTGCCATCTACCTGCCTGCGAGGGCGCCCAGGGCCTCAGTATGGCCCATGGCAGTGAGGAGAGCTAAGAGAACCGCAGGGGACCTCAGTGGATAGGGTTGGGGTAGGGTTTCATAGCCAGCGAATTCATGGGTGGGAGACCACAGAACCGGCACTCTCTAGGGTCCAGGCAGCCTCAGCCCAGGGAGAGTCCTCGGTAAACCCTGGCATGGAGCCTGCAGGGACAGCACCCAGTTTCAACCCTGGTCTGTCCTTTTCCAGGGCCTCTGGGGGCCAGCATCGCTTAAGCCCTGCTGACGCTTCGGGACACTCAGGACGGGACATGGGGCCGATCAGCACTTCCAAAACTGCCGAGGGATCCACACAGGAGCAGGCTGGGGGAGGGAAGAAAGAGGTCGGAGGCTCTGACTCTTTGAGGCTTAGAAAGAAGCACTTAGGCTGAGTTCGCAGAGTCACCTGTCTGGCGGTTAAGCCACAGGGAGAGGGGACTGCCGTGGATGGCCCGTCCTCTGGGCAGGCTCTCTGCAGGCCATGGGTAGGACGGTGCAAGGGGGAGGGAGGCTCACATCCAGGGTGCTGTGTGTGGAGCACTTTAAAAGTGAAACTGGGGGCAAGAACCTATAGTCCCAGCTACTCTGGAGGCTAAGGTGGGAGGATCATGTGAGCCCAGGAGTTCGACACCAGGCTAGGCAACATAGTGAGACCCTATCTCCTAAAATAAATAATATAAAACAAAGGAACCTCAGAGAGCTCCCTGCCATGTGAGGATACAAAGAGAAATCGTCAGTTTAAAACCTGCAAGAGGGGCCCTCACCAGGACCAACCATGTTAGTATCCTGATCTCAGACTCCGGAGTTCCAGCCTCCAGAACTGTAAGAGATAAATTCCTGTTGTCTATAAGCCATATAGTCTATGGTACTTTGTTACAGTAGCTCAAACTAAGACATTTAGTTTAAAAATTGCAATACAGATTGAGGTGGGGGAGTGGATGGCAAGGATGTTGACTTGGAGACAAGGAATATTTAATGTATTTTGCTGGTAAAATGTTTGCAATTTTGGAAAACAATAAAAATTTATTTATAAAAATTAAAAAAAAAGTGAAACTGGGCACAGAGCAGACTCAGGGATAAGCTTCAAGAGCAGGGCTGGAAGCTCTGGGAGGCCAGTGATTTCTGGCTTGATGCTGGGTGAGGTGTCAACCTCCTGACTGCGCTGGCATGGTTAGCCCGTGGAACCGTGGAAAGACTAAGGCAAGCACCCGACAACAGGAATGGGGAAAATCCAGCACATGCTACTGACAACCCCCACGCTGAAAGGTGGAATTCTGTTTCTACCAGGTCACCAGATTGTTTTAAAAAACAAAACATACTCTTATTTTATTCCCCTAAGTGCATTCTGATAATTTTCACCTATAGTTAAGTAAATAGGAGAGAAAACATGGGTAGTGAAAATCTGGGCTTTGGGGTAAGCCTCTGAATGGGAGATGCTTAGCATGGGGACGGCAGTCATTGAGAGTGGGCTCTATTTTAACCTGCTCATTTTCGCAGGAAGAAACCTTCTTCCTCCCCAGATGCAATCTCATGGGGAACCCTAAATGGATAAAGTAGGGTGGATCTGACTGAAGCAGGGCCGGATGCCCAAGACCCCCGCCCCACCCCAGTAGTCTTGCTGCGGCCCCATGGAGTGTCTGTCACAAAGGGTCTCTGGAAGAACCTAAGCCTGAAGGGAGCATTCTGGAAGCAGTGGACTTGGTCAGCCCTCTCACTTTGAAAACAAGCAGGAAGCAGCAGACTTGCCAAGGAAAAGGCAGAAAGCTAAGGCAGAGACTGCCGCCCACCCCCAGGCGGTGAGAACTCCTTAGGCCCCGCAAATGCTCTTTCCAGTGCCTCATCCCCGCTTGGGAAAGACAGACATCTGTTTCCTCCGCATGGGTGCCTGGACCACAGGGAGGAACTGGCACGAACTTGCCTCATGGGTTTGTAGATTCTCCTATTAAAGTTGATTTCCACATATTAAAAATCTGGCTTAACCCTCTCATCCCAAAGTCAGCCTCGCAGCAGATACGCCTGAATGCACACTCGGGGAACGTGTTGTGAAACCCTGTCGGGGCCATCTGCTGCCTGTGTCTTCGGGTGCAGCCTCCTGAGCAAGGGCCCTATAACCCAGGTAATTACAGAGCCTGAGCCCACTCAGGGGAATTAGATGAAGCAACAAGCTATTATTTCCCTTGTTTGCAGAAATAATAATATGTAGTACCTCCATAGCACCTTTCATCAGGAGACTTCAAGGTACTTCCCAGGCATTGTTTGACTGTAAGTTCTTTTTACCACAGATTTGCAATAAAGAAAATGAAGACGAAAAGTCACTTGTCAGTGAACGAGTATTAGCCCGGTGGTGGGAGTGGGGGTTGCCTCTGGGATAAAGGTCTTCGGTTGGGCTCCCACTGAGACAAAGAGACAGCCTCCACCTGGGCAACCAGGGCAGAGGCTGCCACTGTGTGGACGCAGATGGAGGGGGAAGAATGCAAACAGCAATGCTGGAAATCGCTAGAAAGATCTAGCATTTCTGCAGTGCCTCCTTAGGTCAGCCCCACCAGGCTCTGGGCACACAGAAAGGGAGCTGAGGGAAACAGGAGAAGCCCCAGGGATGTATAAATAAGTTCACTGAGTTCAGCAAAGGCCCCTGTGGAGATGGGATGACTAAGACCAATAAAGCCATGGTTTTATGAAGGAGCCCATGGGGACAAACGAGGAAACTGCAGGCCAATTCATTTGACGTGAGTTGTGGGCCACTTTGAACTTCTTTTAAGAGTCAAAGCGGAGAACATTTGGAAAGATCCAGATTGGGGTGACTGGGTGGCTTCAGGAAGGAAGGGCATTGTATTTCACTAACTCAGGGAATTCTTTATAGCTCTGGCTGGTCTGGCTGACAGACGGGGTGAGCCCACCTCCCTGAGGCGGGCAAGCACAGCCCACAGTACAAATGTGCTGAGCAAGTCGTGATGAGAAATGAACACAAGTATAACAAACAGGAAGGATTTTAAAGATTTCTCTAGCACGCACGCTCTGTTAACCTTTGCCATCAGTCAACTCGGAGAACAGAGATACACGGCCCCTTGTCCACGGTTGCATTCCCTAGGCTGTATTCCTCAGAATCCTGATCGTGCGTCATGGCCCTTGAAAACTGTGCCTCACTGAAGTGAATTTCGGAAATGCTGCAGAGTGCTTTGATGCCTCTCCCGAAGACGAGCAGTGCACATTAGCTTATGGAACACCCTGAGAAGTCTTGTAGGAAAGAAAAGCTTTGAACTGTCTTTCTCCCTGTGTTCCCAGAACATATAGTCCACTTTTCCCTTTTGCAAGTACTTGTTGACGCTTCCCAGAGTGAATATTCCCCAGAACACTGTTGGGAAGTACTGATATAGGGAAATAGCCATCTAGCCCTATTTTCTTGTCAGAAGGGGCAGGAGCCGCTGCTTGAGGCACACTGGAACCAAGTGGGTAGAGGACAGGGGCGCCAGGAGGAGCCCTGCTCAGGATTGCAGGGGAGTGGGCCTGGTAATGCAGCCCAGTCACAGAGGATGGCTCCTGCCAGGACAGCTGAACAATCAACAAAACAATGTTCAGAGAGTGGAGTAAACTCAGGCACGGGTCGGGCAAGGGCTAGCACATGCGACCCTGGAGATGGCAGGGGAAGGTGGCAGCCAGTTGCTAGGAAGTGCTGGGCAGAATTGTCATTGTCTGAAAGAGTAATAGAGCTATCAGCTATTGATTGTTCCCCACGCGCTTGGAAACCTTCCTAAGCACTTTATATGCATGCATCTCACTTAAGCCTTATAAGGAGAGCATGATGTCACCACTTAGTAATTTATCTTAGAAAAGTCAAGTAATTTGATTAAGTTGCACAGCTAGGCAACTGTTGGAGCCTAAATTTGAACTCAGCCATCCATCCTTAGAGCCTTCCCTTTTAACCCCTATGCTAGGAGTTGGCAAACTGTGGCCCATGGGCCAATTCCAGACCATTGTCTGTTTTTGTAATTAGTGTTTTATTGGAACACAGCTGCACCCATTCATTTGCTTACTGTCTGTAGCTGCTGCAACAGCAGAGCTGAGTGGCTGCGGCGGAGACCGAAGGGTCCACAAAGACACTTACTATCTGGCCCTTTACAGAAAAGGCGTGCTGTTTTCGGCTTTATGCTATGCTACCTCAAGTCAGGGGCTGGGAGCACATGGAGTAAGAACCAGCTTTTAGGAGACGAGGAACAGTTTATGAGGGCCTTAATGAAATAGCCTATGGTTCAGGGAAGGCCATTTTTGTCCTAGAGAAAACAGATACCTGGGCAGGTCACACAAAAGGGGGAGGCAGAAGCCTATCCCACACGTTGGGCCACCCCACAGGGAGGGGGGAGGTGGTCTGTGACTTGGAGCATCATAGCTTCATTCGTTGACTTCCATTGGGCGTTTATAATGGTCCTGGAACTGTAGGTACCATGGCCAGGAGATCCCAGCTATATCTCAGGAGAACTTAATTCTGTGCCACACCAGAAGGAAGGTTTAGGCTGCAGATAATTTTTCAATCCTCTCAGAACTGCTGAAGACTGCAGCTGTTCTGGGCCTGTGATTGTTTTCTTGGCTGTACCAAACGTGGCCTGCAGTGGCAGCCTCTGGACCTGGGGGCTGGGAAAAACCAGGCTATGGGGACCAGGTGGGGCTCAGTCATCAGGCCCATGCCTGTGCTCCTGGGTGAGCCAGCACCCTCAGCCCCAGCCCCTGGGAATGGACTAATGAGGCCAGGCTCGTTAGCACAGCAGGTGAGAAGCTGGGGATTAGCGCTGGGGTGATGAGCCTTGTACCGAACGAAGTGGAGTCTCAGGTTTGAGCTTACTTTGTCCCGTGTGCTCTAGACCCTGGGGACCAGACGTAGAGGTGGTGGCTTGGGCAAAGGCTGGGAAAGTAAAGGAAAGCTCTGCTGAGATAGGCTTGGACCATCTTTCCTCCCCTTTCTGGCCCTCTCTGTTCAAATCAGGCTAACCCCCAAAGACTCAGCTCCATAGGCCTAGGGAGGGACACTGGAATCTGCATTTCTGACACATAATTTAGGTGGTTCTTACACAGTTGGACCACACTTTGATATTGTCTCTTCAAGGCAGGCAGCTGGCTGTAGCCCCCTCGCTCAGGCCCCTCCTCCGGTGCTGGCTTGTACACGCCCTTGTCCCTTTGAGCCTTGCCCCTAGACCACCCTGATGGGGAGGACGCTCAGGCCTCTTGCCTGCTGTGACCACCCCGCCAATCTGGTTGCCTGGACTGTAGGACTCTAAATGCCTAAGACTTTCTGTGCCATCTTCTGTCACCCCAAGTGAAAATTCTTGGCTTCAGACCCCGGCTTTGTAAATCCCTGTTCCCAAGTTTTCCAGTCCCGACATGTCCTGTGAAAGGCAGTGGACGTGGGCAAGTGGTCTAGGCTGTATAGCAGTCCTTCCTCCTCACCACCTGACGGTGGGGTCCTAGCCGTTTCTAACTCCTAACCTGAGGAATACGTCCACCCCCGACTGACAAAGAGGCAGGCACTGCCCTGCCTTCTCCAGCTCCCTGGCTGAGGCATTGCCAACTGTGCCCTGTGTTCCCTCCTGCAGAGACATGGGGTGAGCCCAGAGAGCTGGCAGGACTTCTCCTGCACTGGCAGCTGTGACGGCCATGCAGGTTTGACGTGAAGGTTGTGGACGGAGCAAGTGTGTACTTGCACGGACTCCGTCACGTCTCTTCTGACTGGCAGGCAGCACATGTTTTGAGACTGGGAAGTCTCTCCTTTTGTGGGGCGATTTTGGGGCCTCTGGTAGCCCCAGAGCATGGCTGTCTCTTCCACTGGCACAGGTGTGGCAAAAGCATTTCCTTCAAGGGAAAACTGATTCCCGACAGACTTCCACTCCGGTCCATTGGGAATGTGACGTCTCTGCAGGTCCGACACGAGAAAGGGCTGTGAGGGGCCTGCCGGACAGTGTCTTGCTGTTGGCCTCCACCGTCTTGGAGCACTTCTAGGCATTGAGTGTCACAAGAAGGTTTTCTTCAAACTACAAATGGGTATCACTTTGCAGAGACATGTAGCAGCTGAGTCGTTGGCCTTTCTTTCTTGAGTCATCAGCCGAAAGGTCAGACTACTAATAATGGTCATTTGGGAGGTAAAATATAGGAGGTTATTAATATAGGATGTATAACACACATTCCATTGCAACATCCATGTATTTTTTTAAAAGAATATATGACATTTATTTGGAGTGAGTCAGATCATATGAGGGTAATAGTCACATTCAGGTTGTCTGCCATCTCCTTCCTTGCAGTGACCCAGCAGTTCCCAAATTCACAGTTTTCCCTTGTGACTATTATGGTAATTGCCCCTTTGGATGCTGCAGGAGACTAATACAAAGGCAAAGTGGAATATTTGGAATATTTTATTCTTTCAATTATTTCAATGCTTAGTAATTGCTAAGATCTGATCAAAGCAGTGTGAGGCGTGGCCCAGGGAGCGGTCCCAGGCGGGCTCTCCTGGCTCTCCAGCTGCCATTTGATCTTTCTGTGCCCCAGGGACAAGTCTCCAGGACAGGCCCCTCAGTATCTTCCTTTCCCTCGAGCTCAAGCTCATACTCTGAGGTGAGTGCTGCTGTAGGAGCCCCCAGCGCCCTCTGTGCAGGGTTTCCTTTCCCAAGCGCAGAGTGCTGCGCTCTTGCCTGAGGACTTTGGGAGGTGTGTGGTGAGGTGAGGAGTGGGAGCTTCCATTTCAGGCCAGCCTGGGTTCACGCTATGGCTTGGACACACGCTGGCCAAAAGAGACTGAACATGTCACTTAACTCCTCTAAGGCTCAGTTTCATCATTTCAAAAATGGAATTTTTGGTAAGAATTGAAAGGAAAGTTATATATGTAAAGTCTATAGTAGACCAGTTGACTTCTGGCTAGGGCTTTCTGTCCCTGCAGCCTCAACAGTCTCCTCTCCAAGAGTCTGGGCTGCTGGCCCTCTAGAGCCACTAGGATGTTGGGGAACTAACCGGCCTCCCTCTCATCTGCACAAGTTGCTCAAGGATGTATCTACTAGCTGTTTTCTGCCTTGTCTATATCCGATCCCTTCATGTTTAAGACATGTGGGTGAGGATAATAACAATAGTTAACATTAATGAGCCCTCATCATGGGCCAGGTACTATTATAAACATTTTGCATGCATAATGCCATTTTTTCTTATAGCCATCCTTTGAAATAGGTACTAGTTTTAAAATCAAGAACCAGAAGCATAGACATGTTACCTTGCCTAAGGTGCTACAGCTAATCTGCCAGCAGAGCCAGGATTTGAAAACAAGTAGTCAGAGGCCAGAGCCTGTGCCCTATACGTGGCTCCCCTGCCTCACACTGGCATCTGGCACTCCTTCTTAGACAAACACCACCCGGCAGCAGCCCCTCTGCCATGTGCTCAGCATCCTCGGTTTGATAGACCAGCTGTTGCTTTGGCTAACTCTCCTTTGTTGAGAAATGCCCCTACTGTGAGATGGTTGCTTTCCCTAGGCACTGACCCTTGCCTACTTTGATAGTCAGTAGAAAGGGGCAGGATCATAGAATCAGGTCCTATTTTTGCCTATTGTTATTATCATTATTTCTATTTCATTTTTACACAAGTTGTCACCACTGTGAAGGAAAGTCAAGAGGGCAAACCTTTCTTCCAACATGGGGCCTGACTAACATTCCTTCCACCAGTTCCCTGTGAGGATGGCCTTCCCGCATAAGAAGGCAGCTAGGTAGGGGCATGTCGTATGCCTTCCCAAATTCTTATTGAATTAATTATGAAGATGGAGTGAGAGATAAAAGCTTCCACAGTCCTGGAAATTAGGAACACAGACTAATGATTTGCTAGATGCCGGGAGGAATTTCTACCAGCTAAAGCTTGGATGGGGCCTGCAGTGGACAAGCTGGATCAAGCAGAAAGATGTTAGGCAATTTCTACCCATCTTGGTGAGTTATGTATTCTAGAATTTTGGAGCCTTTATCAATTAAATGGTGAGGCGATTTTACCCAATCAAAGCCTTTCACTGGCCCTTCTCTTTTGATACCAGTTTAAGGAGTAGCGTTTGGGTAATGCGATAGGCCAGAAACAGAATGCAGGTATGGGACGGTGACAGTGATAAGTGAGGGAGACAGGACAATGCGAGAAGAACTGTGGGAATTGTAGCATATGCCTGCATCTGAAAAGGAAAGGAAAACACACTATCGCATCATCTGTGAATGAGTTGTGTTTCCAGTAGAAGACGAGCAGCCTGGGGAAGCAGCCCCCTCCTCAGTTCCGAGGGGCCATATTATGAATTGATTTTTAAAGGTTACAAATTCAGATGGAGCTCTGCCAACAAGCCGCCCTCCAATTTGGGATTAGAGGAAGATTCTGAGAGCTTTCACATGGTTATTGATGGGAACCAAGTGACTCCCTGCATTGTAAATATTGGCAAAGTGTAGGTATGAAGAACCCTGTGATCATTCAAGCATGAGAAAACAGGGGAAAAAGGTCCTTTAGAGGGCCAAAGGAGAAAGAAAAGGAATCGGCCATTAATGTCAAGATGTGGAAGGAAGAGGGACTTCTGAATAAAGATTTACTATAGCAAAAGGAATTTTTTTTTTTTTTTTGAGACAGAGTCTCACTCTGTTGCCCTGGCTAGAGTGCCGTGGCGTCAGCCTAGCTCACAGCAACTTCAAACTTGGCTAAATTTTTATATATATATACTTTTAGTTGTCCAGTTAATTTCTTTCTATTTTTTTAGTAGAGACGGGGTCTCGTTCTTGTTCAGGTGTGTCTCGAACTCCTGAGCTCAAACAATTCACCTGCCTCGGCCTCCCAGAGTGCTAGGATTACAGGCGTGAGCCACCACGCCCAGCCAGGAAAAGGAATTGTTAATAAAAGGAATGTGTGCTCAAAGACATGTGGCAACTGACCAATAAACAAGTTGAAATTAAACAGCCAAAAGTAGGGAAGTAGTGATTATGGAAGCTAGATAATATTAAGTCTAATTGAATTAAGTCTAATAACTGTTGTTGTAAATGTGATTTAAATATTGAATGGACATGTTAAAAAAGGTGGGGGGAAACATGTAAATAATGTACCTAACAGTGACAATCATAAAGATCATCATAAACATCAGAATCACCTCCTATTCCAGGGGAACTTGGAAGGAGGAAAGGAGAGACATTAAAATAAGGTTCATTTCTCCATTTTACTTACTGGGCAAAGCATCAACAATCCTGCTTCCTTTCTGAGAGAACAATGTACACTGGAGCATTTTAAAATTTAAATTTTAAAATTTGAATTAACTATCAGTATAACTAAAACCAATATATATCTTTAAAACTATCAGGTTGCAAAAAGGTTAGAAAACAGTTTCCATGCAGCAAAAGACTGAAAAACAAAAAGGGAATGGTCATGAAGTAAAAAACACATAAAGCATAAAGCAAGACATACTACACATTGTGAGTTAGTACAATAAATGTAAATGGATTACATTCAAATATGGAGACATGTACAAGATGCCTAATTAAAAAAGAAATAGATATACATAAAATTAAAAACAAAAATAAAAAAGAAATAGATAACTACTGAATCAGAAAACTTTTGGGGGTTCTGCTTGGAAAATATTCAAATAACTATTTGTTCCATTACCACAACATAATGTTTTCTTTCTGACTCAGTTACTGGGTGCTGTCTTAAAAAATCAAGATTGAGTAGTATTTTCTTTGATATGTACTCTATTTTGTACTCCATAAATGAAGCATACGAAATTCCTTAAAGGCAGGATTTCCAGTCTTCTTCATGTCTCATCAACTGAAACCTAAATTTTATTGCCGTGACCAAGAGTAAAGTGGGTCTAATAGTCCAATTTACCATTTTATAAGTCCTCTTTTGGATAATGGTCTAGTGAACTGTTCAAGATCAAACCTTGGTATTGTGACTAAAACTAAGCTCACATTAGAGCAATTATATGGTTATTTGCATCCATGATGTAATCATCTTAGACAAAAAGTCCTATGCAAGTAAAAACGTCAGTCATCATTAATACTGTTATGGTGTGAAGTGAATTGTGCAAGTTAGTATTTCTTATACAATACCTTGTACCCTTATTTCTGTTTTAACATAATACTTTTAGGCTGAATAAATTTTTATATGAACTCAGTCTCAGAGTGATTGTTTTATGTATGTGTGAGAGTAAGTGAGTGTTGCTATTGTCTATTTGAATACAATTATTTTAACTGAATCAGTTTTATTATTTTTAAAATAAGTATTGGTGGTCTAAAGTGAATCTCTATGTGCAAACATTTAAAAACATAGCCCCATACCCAGTATTAAAATGATGTAGTTCTGATACTCTTGAGAAATTCTCTAAGTTCTAAGCTTCTATTTATTTATGATCTGAGTGTTAGATTTAGGATCCATACTGGTGTTCTCAGTAGCAATTAGCATGTACTGGCATTTACTACATGTTAGATAACTGTAGGTTGGGATTTCCATTGAATTTGATCACAACATAGAAGTTATTAGGGACACAGAATGGGTGTGAATGAAGCAAAAGACATTTGTTCACCAATGATGGATTGAGTACCTACTATGTACTAGGTATAACCATGAATGAGTTTTCTACTTTGGGTATAAAGAGCTATAAAATTATAAAGAAAAGAATACATACAGGTAGAAGGTAGTAAGTGTCCTGAAAGAAGTTCATATAAATGACCATGAGACTTGAGAATGAATTTAGACACATAAGACTGAGTTCAGGCCCCCCAATCTACATAGTGTTGGATCTCTGACACACATCCAAGCTATGGTTGGTTCAAGGACCAAATGGGCTAAGCTGACAAGTTCAAAGTCTCCAGTACATGGCACTGGCTAGGACTGAAGAGTCAAAGATTATCTTTTACAACAGGGTCTGTATTTTGTCATTTTCCTTGTTTGGTTCAAACGTCTCACAAGCGTTGTGGGTTGTCCACTGAAGGTTGGGCAGAGAGTGATGCATGCGGTATATACAGAATTGAATGAGACATGGTGCTAACTTAAAGGAGTGTGGGGGACATACACACACTCACAGATAATTTGAATGTATCTGGTATATAGAAGGCACTGAGCAAGGAGGAATAATTAGATCAAGCTGGTTGTTTATGGATGGTCTCTGGCAATAACACTTTGACTTGATTGCTAAATTGTCAAAGCAAGACAGCTTGGCGAAGAAATGAGGGAAGGGTGTTCCAGGCAGAAGGAAGAGCAAGAGCAAAGACAAAAAGATAAAACTACACAAGGGGCATGGATATTTGCCCACCAGCCCCCAGGGCATTGCCCAATCTGCGTAGGCCCGTGAGGAAAATACAGTGGGCTTGCAGCTGTGGTCCATGGAGCTGTTAGGAAGGGAATCCGTATGTATGAGGATGGTGGACAAGAAAGCGAGGGAGGTCCTTAGTATCACCTCACAATTGAGGGGGGCACGGGGCTTAGGAAGAGTCTCAAAGGCAGTCAGATGCAATGTGCGGGCATCTTTTGTGAAAAACAAGGAGGTGGGTGGATCTGCAAAAAGTGCTTAAGGACACAGCCCTGGGTGACACGGAGTTTAGAAAATTGTGAGTAGTTTAGATTACTAGAACATGAACCAGCAAGAGGTGAAGCCAAGAATGAATTTGGTTATTAGCTTGTCCTTCATTCTGTAAGTAATAGGGAGTTATTTATTACAATGATCGAATCAAATCTGGTTTTAGAAAGACCACTTCCAGTCCAGTGTGGAGAGTGGGTTAGAGAGGAGGAGGAATGGCCAGGAGACCAGTAGGGGCCGCTGAGCCAGGCGGGAGCACAGGGTGTGCAGACGCGTCCGTGTGTTCTTCACACCCAGCAAAGGGCAGGCCTCCTAGCTCTCTTGCCACCTGAGCCAGAATGTGGCCTGCCATGAGGTAAGCCCCTCTTACATGCCAAATTAAGCATCCCAAACTGGAAGGGTTCATAAAGTTTAGTTCTATCCTCTGCTCTATACACACATTCCTAATACAACATTTCCAACAAGGGGTTGACAGTTGCTATTAATACTTGAAAACATCTCCTTCCCACATCTATTCCTGGGATTCTCCTTCTCAACAGTCTTCTCCAGATGGACCAGGAGGGGGCAAATCTTTTTTTCTGCCCTAGGTCTTTGCACTTGCTCTTTCTCCTTGCTACACTGTCAGGTCTGGATAAAGAATCACCTCCACAGAGAAGCTGTCCCTGACTACCTTTCTGAAGCATGTTCCCACCCCCTTTATTTTCTACTCACTCCCATGCTGTGTTCCTTCACTCATGCCACTTGCCATAGTTGGAAAACCTGGTTTACATGTCTTTTATGCACTCATGCTCTTCCCACTCAAACTGTGAGCTATACAAGGACAGGTTGTATATCTGCTTTATGTATTACTAAATATTCAAGATTTTTCTACAGAACCTCATTGATTAGACGTTCTTACGAACTTAAGGGCTGTTCCCTCTAGTGTCCAGCTCTGCTTTTTTATAACCGTTTAAAGACAACACTTGAGCCCTGCGAAGGAGTCCTTAATTCCTGGCTACTGAGAAAAGCCCACAGGGCGGTGTGAACTCTCCCATGGTCCTGGCACCTTGGGATGAGCAAACAGTAATTGGAAGCAGTGATTGGAAGCAGATGGTCCCTGGATGGGCAAGCAGTGATTGGAAGCTACACTGGACTCTGGGAACAGGCCTTGCTAATTTATATCAACTTTTTGCCCCTGAATAATGAAACTATTTATCCTTTAAGAGATGCTAAGCTTCCAAAGGAAGAAGATTCTAGCCTGTTACTTCCAAATTCTCTTTCTGAGGATATATCCATAGTGGAATTGCTGGAATAAGGAGGGAAAACACTATAACGTTTAATTATAGCTCAATAGAACTATAAGTATATCAGTCATTTCTAATTACCTCTTGATCTGCTCCTTCCGGAGAGGAAGGAGTGAACTATGCTCCTTTTGGAGGCGAATTAACCCTTTCTGGCTCTTTATTGCATTAGAGCTATAATTTTCTAAGTGTGATGCATGCAGCAAAACAGTTCAATTATAATCCAGACACAGCCAATTTACTTAGTGGTAGGATTAGTGTCCTTAGTTCGTATTTAGGAGGAGTCAAACATCAAATGGTGGCTGTCTCTGTGCTACCCACCGGCTGGGTGGCCAACAGTATTGGAGCAGAGTTGAGACTTGTTCAGGGTCCAGCATCTCTCATAAGTGAGGGCTCATCCTTCAGGACAAAGCAGCACAGTGGAAAGAGCCCCACACTGCTTGCCTGCTAATGGCTTGGAACCTGCAGCTAAGCGGGCCCAGGGCGCAGATCTGGTCGCTGTGCTCCTTCAGTCCAAACCTATTGGGCCTTGGAGAGCACAGTGTAGCGCTCCGAGAATATGACGCTGCGCATCTGTGGTCACGGCAGGGCCTGTGTCTCCCTGGAGGCCAGCACTGATGTGTCCTGGGAGACCAGTGCTGTACACTCCACAGGGTGGGAGATGGGCTGGGGCCCAGGCCACTTGGCAAAAGATGGGACATGTCACAAAAACACCTTTAAATAGAGCATGATTTTGGGCCGGGGACTCACAGGTCATCAATCTAGTGTTTCCTGTCAACACGCTGTGACATAGCCTCTAACTGGGAAAAAAGTGTGCTCCATACATGGTGTATGGCTACCTGGAAAGGGGGCAGTTGTCATGGAGCCCAGAGCCATCAGGGCAGAACACTCAGCTTCCCTGGAAAGTGACCTTCGGTATTGCTGGAGACAGCACTATATAGTTTTCTCCATTTTTTAAAAATTCTTATTAGAAATTTGGATCACAAAGTGCCACTACAGAAAGCAAGGTCATCAGCATGGCTTTGGTGCTGCAGGGAGACAGTTAGGGGTGACTTGTGGCCTGGCATGGAACATCACGGCTCTGGGAGGGTGTGATCTGGCCTCTCCCCTGCAGCACGGGCTGCTGTCCACTCCTTTCCAAAAGGCCCTGGCTTAAGTCTGAGGAAATGTGAGTTGGACAAGCAGGGGCTGGGGCTGGGGGTCACGGTCTCCGTTACTGACCCTGCGGCTACCGTCCCCGATGCGGCCATGCCCGTCCTGACCACGCCACACGCCCCTCCTCTTCGTGTGCCCCGGGAAGCTCCCTCCTCCCGGCTGGGCTGGGCCTTCTCTGCTGTCGTTCCTCCCCCGCTTCCTGGCTTCCCCAGGCATCTCGTTACTCGGGGGTCCCTGTACTTTCTTATTCCTTGCTCACATTTTTTTAAAGACTGCATACGGGTGTTCGAAGGGGAAAGAAGAGGACCCAGAAATCACGCTTGGAATAAGGTGCAGATGTTTGAGGACGCGTGATGCCTTTCCTTTCTTCACAGACAGCCCTCCTCTCAGGGCGCCTCACCTCCTAACACCCTTGTACCTGCCAAGGCATCTATTTTAGCTCCTTATTTGACAGCAAGTGTAGCTCGGCAGGGACTGTGACCACATTCCACTGCGATGGCATCAAATGACGCTTTGACGCGTTGGGAGCAATTGAAGACTGTGCTCCTCCTCTGTGCGTGCCGCGGCAGTGGCGGGTGGAGTCGCACGTCCCACGCTGACAAGAGACTCTTTCTCCTCTCCCTGGAGGAAAATGAGTTCAAATGGCAATGAAAGCATGATGGACGGGAGGAATCCAAACCCACATGTTTGTCCTGGCCTTTTCAGACTCTTCTTTCTCTGGAGCAGGAAAACAAGGCTGGGAACAATCCCTCCCTCAGCCACGGACACTGGCACCCATCAAATGCCCTCAGGTGGTAGCCCCATAGGAAAAAACGCGTGGTGAAATGATGGGCGCAGAGTGTAAATATGATTATTTTTAGCCAATCCATTCCCTTGGACAAAATACCAAAGTCAGAGCAAATTCTTCTTGAAAGTAAATCTAGAGAAGTGAGCTTCTTCCTCAGAGTTTTCATGTGTCAACAGGAGGCAGCGACTATTAACTGCCCTCCACCTCTCCCTTAGTGACAGAATTCCACCTGCATCCTACTCATCCATGTTCCCGGCTGAAAGACCGCAGCTCCAATTCCCCGGACAGCTAGGTGTGGCCACGTGACTGCAGCCTGGCCAATGAGATGGAAGCTGCGATGGTTAATTTTAGATGTCGACTCTACCGGATCGTGGAGTTCCCAGATAACTGAGAAAGCATTACAGAGTTCCATTTATTCATGGGGGATACCTTACAAAACCCCCATTGGATGTCTGAAACGGTGGCTTTTTGCAACTCTATACACTATGTTTTTTCCTATTTATGCATATTTACAATAAACTTTAATTTATAAATTAGGTACAGTAAGAGATTAACAATAACTAAAGATAAAATAGAACAATTGTAACAATGTACTGTCATAAAATTTATGTGAATGTGAGGTCTGTCTCTCTCAAAGTGTCTTATTGTACTCTACTCATCTTTCTTTCTTTGTGATGATGTGAGATATAAAATGCCTGCCCAATGACGTAAATGAGGTAACCGATATAAGCATTGTAATTTAAATGGACAATTCCTGAAATAAGCAATTTGTAAGTTTTTTTTTTTAATTTCAAAAAGGGGAGTACAAACGTTTTTGTTACATGGATACCTTGTATGATGCTTAATTAAGTCAGGGCTTTTAGGGTGTCCATCACCAGAATAGTGTTCAGTGTCCCAAATAGGTTAAATTTTTACCCCTCACACCTCCCACCCTCCCCTCTTCTTGGTTTCCAATGTCGTTTACATCTCTTTGTGCCCGTGTGTGCCCATGACTTAGCTTTCAATTATTAGAGAGTACATGTGGTGTTTGTTTTTCCATTCTTGGGATTTTCACTTAGGATAATGGTCTCCAGTTCCACCCAAGTTGCTGCAAAAGACATTTTATCATTCTTATGGCTGAATAGTACTCCATGGTATGTGTGTGTGTATGTATATATATACACATATGTATATACACACACACACACATACACACACACATTTTCTCTATCTATTCATGATTTGATGGGCACTTAGGTTGATTTCACATCTTTGTGATTGTGAATTGTGCTGCAATAAACGTTAGAGTGCAGGTGTCTTTTTGATAAAATGACTTCTTTTCTTTTGGGAAGATACCTAGTAGTGGATTGCTGGATCAAATGGTAAGTCTACATTTATTTCTTTGAGGAATCTCTATACTGTTTTCCATAGAAGTTGTACTAACCTGCGGTCCTACCAAGAGTGTGTAAGCATTCCTTTCTCTCTGCATCCATGCCAGCATCTATTGTTTTTTTGACTTTTTAATAATGGCCATTCTGATACAGGTAAGGTGGTATCTCATTGTAGTTTTAATTTTCATTTCACTGATGATTAGTGATGGTGAGCATTTTTTCATATGTTTATTGGCTGTTGTCCATCTTCTTTTGAAAAACTTCCATTCATGTCTGTTGCCCACTTTTTAATGGGGCTGTTTGTTTTGTTTTGTTTTTTTTTTTTTCCTTGCTGGTTGAGGTCTTTGTAGATTCTGGATAGTAGCCCTTTGTCAGATGTATAGTTTGCAAATATTTTCTTGCATTTTGCAGATTGTCTATGAACTCTGCTGATTATTTCCTTTGCTGTGAGAAGGTTTTCAATTTAATTAAGTCCCATTTATTATTTTTGTTATTGCTGTGTTTGCCTTTGAGGTCTTAGTTGTAAATTTGTTGTCTAGGCTGATGTTTAGAAGAGTTTTTCCTATGCTTTCTTCTAAAATTTTTGTGGTTTAATGCCTTACATGTAACTATTTTATACATCTTGAATTAATTTTTGTATATGGCAAGAGATAAGGATCCTGTTTCATTCTTCTGCATGTGGCTATCCAGTTTTCCCATTTATGGAACAGCACTTCCTTTCTCCAGTGTGTATGTTGTTGTCTGCTTTGTTGAAGATCAGTTGGTTGTAGGCAGCCTTGTACTATAACTTGAAGTCAGATAATATGATGCCTACAGATTTGTTGTTTTTGCTTAAGATTGCTTTGGCTATTCAGGCTCTTTTTTGGTTCCAAATGAAGCATAGAGTTATTTTTTTCTACATCTGGGTAATACATTAGTATTTTGATGGGGGTTACATTGAATCTATAAATCACTTTGGGCAGTATGTCCACTTTAACAATGTTGATTCTACCAGTCCAGGAGCATGGGATGTTTTTCCGTTTGTTTGTTTCATCTGTGATTTCTTTCCTCAGTGTTTTGTGTTCTCCTTGTACAGATCTTTTACCTCCTTGGTTGAGTATATTCATAGGTATTTTATTTGCTTTGTAGCTATTGTAAATGATATTGAGTCCTTGATTTGACTCTCAGCTCAACTCTTATTAGAATATAGAAGTGCTACTGCTTTACATACTGATTTTGTAACTTGAGACTTTGCTGAATTTATTTATCAATTCTAGGAGTCTTTTGGTTGAGTCTTTAGTGTTGTCAACCTACAAACAGCAAACAAGGATAGTTTGACCTCCTCTTTCCTGATTTGGATATGCTGTCTTTCTTTTGCCTGATTGCTCTGGCAAGGACTTCCAGTACTATGTTGAATAGAAGTAGTGGCAGTGGACACCCTTGTCTTGTATTACTGGGGATGCTTTCAACTCTTCCCCATTCAATACAATATTGGCTGTGGGTTTGTCATATATGGCTTTTATAATTTTGAGGTAGGTTCCTTCTATGCCTAGTTTCTTGAGGATTTTTATAAAGAAAAGGAGCTGGATTTTATCAAATGCTTTTTCTGCTTTTATTGAGATGATCATGTGGTCTTTGTTTTTGCTTCAAGTTGTGTGGTAATTCACGTTTATTGATTTGTGTATGTTGAACCATCCTTGCATCCTGGGATGAAACTGATTTGATCACAGTGATTTATCTTTTTGATGTGCTGTTGAATTCAGTTTCCTAGCATTTTGGTGAGGATTTTTGTATCTATGTTCATAAGGGATATTGGCCTGTAGCTTTCTTTTCTTGTTGTGTCTTTTCCTGGCCTTGGTATAAAGATGATACCAAGGCTTTGTAGAATGAGTTAGGGGATTTCCTCCTTCTTGATGTTATGCAATAATTTCTGTAGGATAGGTACCAGTTTTTCCTTGTAGGTCTGATAGAATTTGGCTGTGAATCCCTCTGATCCAGGGCTTTTATTTGTTGGTAGATTCTTTATTACTGCTTCCATCACATTGCTCATTATTGGTTTGTTCAAGATTTCTATTTCTTCTTGATTCAGGCATGGGAGACTGTGTGTTTTCCAGGAATTTATCCATTTCCTCTAGATTTTCTACTTTGTGCGCATAGAGTTTTCATAGTATTCATGGATGATCTTTTGTATTTCTGTGGTATCAGTTGTAATGTCTCCTTTTCCATTTCTGATTGAACTTATTTGGGTCCTTTCTCTTCTATTTCTGCTTCATCTAGCTAAGTCTATCAAGTTTATCTTTTCAAAGAGCCAACTTTTTTTTCACTGATGCTTTTTTTTTCTTTTTGTTTCCATTCCATTTAGTTCGGCTCTGAGCTTTGTTATTTACTTTCCTCTGCTGGCTTTGCATTTGGTTTGCTCTTCTTTTTCTAGTTCCTTGAGGTGTGATATTAGGTTTTTAATTTGTGACATTTCTGTCTTTTTGATGTAAGCATTTCAGGCTATGGATTTCCCACTTACCACTGCTTTTTGCTGTATCCTGTAGACTTTGGATGCTTGTGTCATAATTGTCATTCAATTTGAAAAATCTTTCGATTTCTTTCTTAGTTTCATCTTTGACCCAAGGATTGTTCAGCAGCTAGTTCTTTAATTTCCATGACTTTGTGTATATTTGAGAGTTCAGCTTGGAGTTGATTTACAGTTTTAGTCCATTGTGATCTAAGCAGATACATGGAATGATTTTGGTTTTTCTGAATTTGCTGAGACTTGTTTTGTGGCCTAACATATGCTCTATCTTGGAAAATGTCCCATGTGCTGATGAGAAGAATGTATATTCTGTAGTTTGGGGGTAGAATGTTTTGTAGATGTCTGTTAGGTCCATTTGTTCTTGAGTTCTGTTTAAGTCCAGTGTCTCTTTGTTGATCTTCTGCCTCCATGATCTGTCCAGTTCTGTCAGTAGAGTGTTGAAGTCCCCAATTGTTATGCTGTTGTTTATTTCTTTGCCTAGATGTATTAGTATTTTATTTATAAATCTGGGAGCTTTTGTGTTAGGTGCATGTATATTTAGGATTATTATATTTTCTTGCTGAATTGCTCCTTTAATCATTATATAATAATTGTCTTTGTCTTTTTTTTTTAACATTTTTAATTTAAAGTCTATTTTATCTGATATGAGAATAGCTACTCCTGTTTGGTTTTGGTTTCCATTTGTGTGGTATAGTTTTTTCCATTCCTTTACCTTGAGTCTATCAGTATCCTGGTGAATTAGATGGGTTTCTTGGAGACAGTAGGCACTTGGGATGTGTTTTGTCATCCATTCAGCCAGTCTATGTCTTTTAAATGGAACATAAGACCATTTAGGTTCAATGGTTAATGTAAATGAGATACTGTTCTGTTCATTATGTTGAATGATACCTAGTTGCTTGCTTTCTCCCCTGGTTTACTGTCTTATAAGAGTTGTGAGTTTTACCTTTTAGACATTTTTACACTGATGGGTATAGATTGTTCTTTTCCATGTGTAGAGCACTTTTAAGCATTTCTGGTAGGGCAGATCTTTCACCACAGATTTTTCAGTGGTGAAAATTCCCTTAGTGTTAGTTTGTCTGGGAAAGACTTTATTTCTCCTTTATTTATGAAAATTAGTTTTGCAGGATACAAAATTCTTGGCTGGCAGTTATTCTGTTTAAGAAGACTAAAAATGGGATCTCAGTCCCTTCTGGTTTGAGAGGTCTCTGCTGAGAGATGTGCTATTAGTCTGACAGGTTTTCCATTGTAAGTAACTTGTTGCTTTCATCTTGCAGCTTGTAGGATTTTCTGCTTCACTTTGACTTTGGCTAGACTGATGACTATGTGTCTTGATGATGTCCTATTTCCTATGAATCTTTCAGGTGTTAGATGACCATCTTGTTTCTGGATATCTAAACCTCTAGCTATATCATGGAAAATTTCTTCTGTTATTCTCTACAGAGATTTCCTAGAAGGCTTCTTTAAGGTCTTGACTCAACTGGGAAATACGCTTTTTTGCCACTTAGCTTTCTTCCTTCTTTTAGATGCAAGTGGGAAATAATGGCTGGAGCCATAGCACCCGCCTTGGGAAATGAGGTGGTGATGTTAGGTTGATGTTAGGTTGATAAAGACAGGAGTCTGGGCCCCTGAAGACTGTGGTGCCACCAAACCAGTTCTTTCTTTGGATATTTGCATGAGAGTGAAATAAACAAATGTCTATCTTGTTTAAGCCATGGACTATTTTTTAATGAACTGTCTTATTTTCTAGTCTGTATGCCATTTGTTCCTTTAAAAGACCTGGTTTCCTGGGTGTAATCAATTAATAATCTGTTGGGATATTGAGTCCATTTGACTGTAACCAATCTCATCATTTTATTCCGGCTGGGGGACTTAGTAGTGCTGTTTTTTGGGCAGTGACCAACAAAATAACCCTGTGGCTGTTCCTTGCTATAATCTATCGTTTCCTGATTTAGCCCTGGCTAAGGGGAGGAGCTTCTTACAAAAATGCTAATCAGGAATATCAATTCCCTCTCTGCCTTTCATTTACTATTAGACTCTTGACTTAATTTCTTCATTTGCCAAAAGCTGCGCATCTTGTATCATCCATGTATCTCAATATTACTGGCCTGAATAATAAAAAAGTAGTAATTATAAATTTAAAATCCATGTCAATATATTTGACAAAGGTGATAGAAAATTCCACTACTAATGAGTATTTTATCCACGACCATGGTGACTTAGCTCAGGGGTAAGCCAATTTCTTCTGTAAATGGCCATGTAGTAGATATTTTAGGCTTTGTGGGCCACGTGGTCTCTGTGACAACTACTTGATTCTGCCATAGACAATATGTAAACAAATGTGGTGTGTCCACATTCCAACAAAACTTTATTTACAAAAACAGTTGACAGAACTGGATTTCATCCACAAATAGTATGCCAACCTCTGATCTAAAGGAGAGATTCTAAAGCAAGTGGCTAACTGAATACTCTGGGTGCCTCTTGATGATTGCAAAAAGACACTGAATGAACAAAGAAGCAGTGTCCATCTGACTAAGATGACGTGTGGTGCTGTGAACTGCTGTGGTCTTTACAGTCCCTTAACACAGCAGCCTTCTATGACTGTGTAAATCTATGGTTAGAAACAGGTAATTCTCTTGTAACCCCTAATTTCTTTAGATATGGATGCAAGTTGATTGTGGCCATCAAGAAAGAAAAAAATGAATTTAATTATAAAATTATGGTTTAGATTGATGATCTATTAAAAGTCACAGCGAGATTTTGGTGGTTATGAATGAACGAATATGGAATGCCTAAGGTGAAACATTTGTCCTATCTTACTATTGGGTCCTTTCTAAACTCTACTAGAGTTCTAAACTCTCTTGGAGTTCTAGCTTACTGTCTTTATCAAGTATTTAATGCTTAATCCACATGCTTTATATTATATTTTTAGCTTGGTTGTTTTCAAGAGTATAGGTATATATTAATATCAGGCTCTCACTATGAGGCTGTATTGGGCTAAGAGCTATGGAAAAACCAAAAAAGACACCATACAGTTTCTAGTCTCAAGGAATTTATCAGGTGAAGAAGCTAAGATTTATACACATTGAAAATAGAGAATAGAAAAAGTATATGTAAAAGTACACAAAAAGTTATTCAATGAAGAGCAAAAACGTATATGTTATGAGGACTAAACACACATTCCATATTTTCAGGGACAATCTTGTTTTCAAATATTCTGTCCCCTTTTTCTTACCAAAATACCCCAGGCATAGCAGCATTTTTGGAACTCAAGCTACAATATCATTGCTTCCCATAACCAGAAGTAGTACAAAACATTTCTCTCAAATTGGGTCTTCATGTTCTGTACTGAAATATGAACTTGATTAAGAACAGAAGCAATCGGTATTGGCTGAAGTTATAGGAGTGTCTTCACGGAAGATGTAGGGCTTGGATTTAGAGAGTGCTAGACCTGCTTGACATTTCAGAAATCATGTAGACCCACATTTCTTCATACAGGCCAGGGAGATGAAATGATACGCCCAGGCACAGTTCTGAGGAGTCACAGAGCCAGGGATGGAAGGCAAGCTCTTGACGCTCAGTAGAGGGTTCCCACTATGTGCAGAGGGGACATTCCTGGGATGGGCTGGCTTCATTCATCAAGATACAGTTACTCTATGCTTACCACCTTCCTAGTAGGATGAGTGATGGGAACACAAGCTTGTCCTTGCTCACAAATAACGACAATATGAAATAGCACATGCCAGTGGCCAAAATGGGATGTACTGGGAAAATCAGGAACTGGGAGTGAGCAGTGTTTGACAGTAGAAGGATGTAGTTGAGGCACGGGTTGAGCAAAGAAGAGTGGATAGTGATGGCAGACAGTGTCAGGTAGAAAGGAGGAGCCTTACCCTGAAGAGCCCAGAAGAGCTCCTGGGACCAGGAGCTGGGACTGGCTTTCCTAGAAAGGGTAGGGAGTGAGATTAACATAAAGTGCAGGCAAATTATTGGGGTAAAAGTCCTGGTTCTGACTTTGGTTTTAAGATCAGTTTGCTCGTCCACAAAATAGGTACAATAATAGTATCCCTCCAGAGGAGAGTTCATGAAATGAACATGACAAAGTCAGCATAATATATTGGAAAGAGATGTCTAAAATAAAACTGTGCAACTGTTTGAAAGTGTTTCTTAAGAGAAAGTTGGTATAATCCTTAGGAAGACTATACCATGTAAGTAAGTAAGAATCCACAATGTAAGTAAGAATCCGAAGATGCTGTAATTGCCAAAGTGCAGATTAGCTTCCCTCCACATGAGTGAGACAGTCGAGTAGCATTAGGTGATGTGCAAAGAAAGACACAGAATAAGGTGAGGTGCACCAAAGGGTTGTGAAAGGTTGGGGCTTCCTTGTGGGTCTGTGCAGCGCCAACCTGTGCAACATTACAGAGAGACTTGGAAAGGACACACATGCCCAGCAAGGAAGACTGACATTCACAAGGGTTTGGGGCAAATAATCAAGTAGATTCTTGGATTAGAGAATAGAAGACAAAGTTGTCCACTGAGGAAATAAAATTCTGAGGTCTGAGTGCCTGGGCTTGAATGCATTTTCCACCAATTAATCACAAAATCCCTGGTGGCCCGTACTAATCTAGGGATTTCCCAAAATCAATGATGCTTAAGAGACACATAGGGCCTTCATTTGCCACACAGAGTCTGGATTCTGACTCTGTAGCTCTGTGGTGAGGCCTGGGAGTTTGCCGTGTAGAAAGCCCCCAGGCTGTTCTGCTGCAGGTGCGTGTTGGGCCAAATTTAGAGAAGCCTGTTTAGAGAGACTCACCTGCTCTGAGTCTCACAAGATCCTCATCTGTAGAATACAGGTAATAAGCTGACAGCGCTGTACACCTGTGTGGATTGACTGAAGTCTCCCAAAAAGATATGTTCAAGTCCCTGTGAATGTAAACTTATTTGAAGATGGGTCATTGCAGATGTAATCAAGTTGGGATGTGGTCAAGCTGGATGCGGGTGGGCCTTGATCCAGTGATTAGTGTCTGTGTAAGAAGAGAGGTGGCACCGAGGGAAGGTAGGCACCTGGAGACGAGGCAGAGATTGAAATGCTGTGTCTACAAGCCAAAGCTCACCAAGGTTTGCCTGCAAGACCAGGTGCTAGGAGAGGCAGGAAGAATCTTCCCCTAGAGCCTTCAAAGAAAGCATGGCCCTGCTGCCACCTTGAGTTCCGATTCTATCCTCCAACACTGTGAGAGAATGAATGTGTCGATTTTAGCCACTCAGTTTGTGGACCTTTGCTACAGCAGCCCCAGGATACTAATGTAACAGTAATACCTTGCAAGGTCCCCCAAAGAGTCACCTGAGTTGTTATATAATAAGTTGGCACATCACAGCTAATGTCTTCAGGAAAGAAGGTGGGAAGCATTTGTTTAGTTACTTGTCACGTGGTATCAACTCTCACATGGTGATTTTTCATGCATCTTGGATAAATTTTAGCTTGAACGTTTTGCACAATGTCATAATGGGGAGTGATGGGAGTTTCGAAAGAACATCGAAATAAGAACGTGAAGATTTGAGTGTGATTCATGGACTATCACGGTGACCACATCAGGAAAACTTCTGCCTCTCAGTTTACTTGTGAAGATGAAGAAATGCCCTCTTTCCAGAGCTGTTGGGAGATCAAAGGATGTAATAATTATATCAAAGATCTTAATAAACTCCAAAATGCTGCACAAATCTAACAGGCTTATTGAATTATCTTTTTTTTTTTTTTTTTTTTTTTTTTAGGTTTTTGTTTGGAAGTTTACTGAAGGAGTCGCTCTTGAAATACTGCTTGATCCAGACGTTACTGCTCATGGCTCCTTCCCTTGAGGAGAAATTTCAAAGTGGGCTGATTTATGAACCACAGGGGTTTTGTGGTTGATGGGAAGGAAGGAGAAGAAGAGAAAGATTTTGTTGGTGACACAGCACTTGTGCCCTTGAGGGGAGGGCCTTTGAGGACAGCATGGCGTCTGTCTCTGAGGCTACTCCAAACACACGAGCAGGTCTTAGAGAGCCACTACCAGCAGCAATGGCAGGGCGGTGCCACCTGTGATCTCTGAGACGTTGGGGCCTGTAAGCCAGGGTGTGACACCAAGGGCAAGGGCAGGGCTCTGCCCACTCCCACAGAGTAGCTTTGGCATGACACGTCATGGGCACAGAGCAGTCAGGGGTGACCTGCAGGAGGCAGCAGAGGGGACAGTGGAAATGTGCCCACATGCTAGCCCATGGAGCCCGAACAACCAAAGGCTGCCAGCTCAGGACAGAGGACAAAGTGGGTGGTTGATACCACACTTTGACTGAAAGACTGGTACAAGGACACTCGTGACCCTCAAGTGCCTTTCTTCCTTTTTTTCTTTTATTTCGGCATATTATGGGGGTACAAATGTTAAGGTTACATATATTGCCCTTGCCCCCCTCCTCGAGTCAGAGCTTCAAGCATGACCATCCCCCATACGGTGTGCATTGCACTCATTATGTATGTATACACCCATCCCCACCTCCCCGCTCCCGTCTGCCCCACACCGATAAATGTTGTTCCTATATGTCCACTTAGGTGTTGATCAGTGAAACCAATTTGCTGGTGAGTACATGTGGTGCTTGTATGACTTTGGATATCAGGAAAAATAACTACCAAGTTCTCTGTGGCCTGTAATTTCAATTTGCTCTTACTCCATCTGGCTTTCTACTTCTTATATTTTTTCTGGTCTCTTATTTTTACATATACATTATCATTTTGTGTAGCACGTACTATGTGCCAGGTTCCACATTAGCAAGCTCTGCAGGGGTACAAATAAGGATAATGCAAAGCTCCTGGTTACTGGCCCTGAGTGCTCATTAGAGCCAGAAGGCCTTAAACGAGAAAAGACTTTTCATGAAGGAAAAATCAAATAGTGAGCTTCAAGTCATTTTAAAAAATACAAAATATTTATGAGGACGTCTAGCCAAAGAACCCAGTAAAGGTTTACTAGAGAACCGAATAAAGTCAAAAGAGGGACATAGATGTGAAGTGGAGAACAGAGGGGATGAGTCTATACTCATGTGAGACCCATATTCCACCACTCAGGAACTGGTTGCAAACCTAGATTTGAACAACCCAGTCACTGTTTCCAAGCACCCCAACTTCTGTGTGCCAACTTCCTCACCTATGTACATCTCAACCCCCACTAGGGGGCTAAAAGAATTAACTGTAATTTTGATCAAATGCCTTCAGGAACACAAATGAAAGGCACAATTGAATCAAACCATTATGATAATGTAAACACATTTTTAAAAACTAGTGCTCATCTTTATTAGCTTGGGAATGCAGACAGTAGTCCCCAGGTCCATTTTTTGCTCCTAAGCAGTATCTCTAACATGTGAGCACCCATCCAATAAGCCCAACACCCAGGCCAGATACTCAGCATGCATGAACATGTGCAGAGACTCAGACACACATGAGCCATCCCAAGGGGTGTAATCTGTGCACAAGATAAGGACAGCTGCTAAAGTGTGCATGGAGTAGGCAGTTCAGCTTGTTCATTTTTAGAACTCTAGAAGCTTTCCAAATACTACATGCTGTACAGCATACAGAATTGAAGCACTGAAAATAGTCCCAAAGGTGCAGAGTATTATGGAGACCAAAAAACCCCATTTGTTTATCTTTTCTCTGTTCAAAGATTTTACCATGTGCTTTACCAGACTGTTCTGTCTGCTAAAGACATCTACTGGAACTGCCCCAAAGGAGAAGCCCTGAAGAGCTGTCCAGAGGGGTCTCTGTGACAGAGGAGACTCAGTGGGGATTCTCAGTCTTTGCTGAACTCACCTGAGGGTGAAGCTCTCACATCTGGGACTGCCCCTCCCCCTCCCTCACCTGGCTAACCAAGGTCTACCCATCCTGTGGATCTCAGGATCCACAGCTGTCATTTTATTAGAGATCATTTACTGGCCACCCAGCTAGGTTGGTTTTCTTCTTAAATTCTCTCTTAAGACTCTGTACACTCCCTGAAAGCTAATCTGAACTATGATTAAATTACTGCTCAAGTAACTTGCTGTGATTAAGTTACATTCTTAAGTGAATGAATGAATGAAATCATGTGATTTCAGCTTCAGCTTCTGGAATCAAGCCCCACTTTCTTTCCTGGATCTTGCTCTAGTAAGCCACTTTAACAGCTGCATACTACTCAGGGTAAGGCTAACAATTCTGCAACTGAGGTAGTGAAGACAGAGCTGAGTAAAAACTATTTACACAAGTATCAATGAACTAACAAAAGTATGGCACCTAGTTCCTGGGATAGGCTAGTATTCCCATGTACAACTGCAGAATTTCAGTGCACACTCTGAAATCCTCTTTTCACTACTAGTGCCTGTCCCATTCAGTCATTTACTGTGTTCTACCAGGACTAATCGTAATCATGCATTGAGGACCTACTACGTGCCAAGTATGAGATATTATATCCCTTTTAGCCTCAAAACAAGGTTGCAATATTTGTTAACCCATCTAACAAATAAGAAAACTGAGGCTCAGAAAGGTTAAGTAATTTGCCCAAGATCACAATCAGTAGGGAGAGGAATGGAATGTAAACCCAGCTCTCTCTGAATCTGAAGGCCATGCCCCCCGTCTCTCCTCCTGTAAGACAGCTGTAGGGAGTGTACATACACGTAACTGGCTGGATTTGAATTCTGACTCTGCCACTTACCATCTGTGGAGTTTGGGCAAGTCCCTTAGGATCTTTGTGCTTTCAATTCCTCATCTGTAAAACGTATATGACAGTAGGACTCTCCTAATGGAAGTTTTTTTAAGGATTAAATGAGTTAATATGAGTAAATTGAGTACTAAGAACAGTGCTTGGTACTTAATAAGCACTCAATCAATATCAGCCATTTTTATTAATATTTTGGCAATGGCTGTAGTTATTACTATTATGTGCTGTACTACTAATCACACCACTGAACTGCCTCCCTCAGGCAAGAAGGAACCAAACGTACTTAGAGCAGTGCATCGCCCTGAGTCTTCCAAACAACCCAGGATGGAAAGATTTTTCTTTTCTTTTTGTCCAGTTTCAGCAAACATTCGCTGAGCCCTTTAATTATAGACAAAACCATCTACTACTAGGAGGCTACTGGGAGAAGACCACGTCCTTATTCTAGCACACTCTCTGAGCCACCGTGCCTTGTCACATGCTGTATCCTCAGCTAAGATTGTCCTTGCATGATTGTCCTCCTGGGCTTACTCAGTGAAGAATGCCCCCTTACTGTCCCATTAAACATTATATGTAACTTAGTTTATCAATTTTATAGCCTTATAATAAAGGGTATAAGCTTTATACATAAATATTTAGGGCAAGGTTATCGTGAGTGTCTCTTCAGGCAAAGGACTATTTTTTCATCTTTGAATTTCCAGCGCCTGTCATAAAGTATATAGTAGATGTTTGTTGAATAAGTCAATAAAAAGAATCACACTAAATTAAACACTAAATACCCTCTACATTAATTGAAGACATATAGTAATGTGTTAAGAGGATGGACTTAAATTGCTCAGGCTGAAATATTCAGTCCACCATTTACTGGCCACGTTACATTGGGCAAGATACTTAATATGCCTGGTTTTCATGTCTCTAAAATGGGGCTAGTAATGGAAACTGTTTGCAGATTGTTGAGGGGATCAAATGCATTAATATACAGAAAGTATTTAAGAGAGTTCTGGCACATAGTATCCGCTTCATCAGTGTTAGCTACCATTATTATTATTTTTGGCTAGAATATAAAAATGTAACAAGAGAAGCACTCTACTTAAGGACCAAATCAGTATTAAACACACCTACTATGTCTATCCAGCATCTTTCCAGCCCTTTCTACACTAGCTGTCAGGTTTTTCTTTGAGGCATCAACCTTCCCCACTCTCAGTCCCGGTGGTAGAGCCAGGCATCCAACGCAGACGTGGCTGAAGAGAATCAGGGACTGGTCCAGGGCTGGGGACACGACCCCAAGCTGGACACTGATACTCAGACTGACACTTTTTCTGGGACTAATGGTAAAGAGTCAATGAGAACATAAGCCTGGATCTGCTGGTGGGAAGAAAGTAGAGCCCAGAGATGGAGAGACAAAATTCCTAATCATGTCAGGTTTATTTGTTTTAATTTATACAAGCCAGTAAATTCCCTTTCAGCTTCATGCAGTCTGAGTGGAGGTTTGGTATGACAACCCAATGTGTCCTAAGATATATAATCAGAACCAGTCATTGTAAAGGTGGAAGTTTACAGTATTAGTATTTCATTAAGTCCTATTTGCACTTCAGGGCATCGTTGTAAAGGAACTAGTTTATATCAGGAATTTTTATTTAAATGAAAATGAAATTATTTACAGGGTTATCAAAGAACCACAGTTCCTTCACACTTGGTGGCCAGAAGATAATAAATACAAGACTCTAGAAAAGGGGTCTTCTCACTTTGGTGTAGACAAACTCCCTGAGGAGTTTGTAGAAAAGGCAGGTTTTGAGGCTACCCAGGTTTTGAAGTGTACCCAGAAATTCTGCAGCAGGCCTAGGAATCTGCATTTCTCGTGAGCCTGTCCGCTGATGCTGGTAGCTCACTTTGAGAAACACTGACCTAGAGGGTCCAGTTCCTCTTAGATGTTGTAGGTAAATCTGGAGAACTCAAATACAGCCAGGAAGGAATCCCCAGAAAGTGATGAAGTGGGGAAATTTCCATAATGATTTCAGGAACGAGAAGAACTTCAAAGACTAACTCTGAGTTTAAGCACTAATTCTGAAGCAAATGTTGACAAATATGGAAGTGTCTCAGCTCTAAAACTGGAGGGATATAAGCATTATACCCAGTTTTCTCTGTGGCTATTTTCTATAAAAAAGGAAGTGATACAAAATAAAAACAATAATTTAAAAATTGATTTCGAGCTTATGGCTTTATCAATTTCATTACAATAAACTATAGTAACTTTGCAGTA
Organism: Lepilemur ruficaudatus; assembly: GCA_963574885.1. Classification (NCBI taxonomy): domain Eukaryota; kingdom Metazoa; phylum Chordata; class Mammalia; order Primates; family Lepilemuridae; genus Lepilemur; species Lepilemur ruficaudatus. The sequence goes on along the minus strand of CAUYRT010068985.1, from coordinate 7,156 downwards.
GGTCATAGCATACAATTAACAAAGATGACCTTTGAGAATTCTTCTCAGTTTTTAACAGAGCAGCTATAATGAGCACAATTATAATAATTGGTCAGAAGCTTTTGCAGCATTCCATAATACACAAAAGACAACATGGCAAAATGGAATAGATTGTTTTCCAAAAGCACTACATGAGTTTCACAAAGGAAATCTTATGTTGACTGTGATGTGTAAGGGGGTGAGACAAAAGTCATTTGACGCTGCCATGACACCATGCAAATAAGAAAACCGTATCCTGATGTGTATCCATGTTGGCCTTTGTTAAGGGTCATCATCAATGATGTAACTAAATCACAGAAACTATCTAGCTCTTTTCAGCAGGAGTTCCTGCTGAAAGGATTAAGCCTAAATACTATAAGGCATTCATTGTATATGGATTGACACTGCTTTGCATCTGAAATGGCTTTACTTCCATAGCTTCCTTGGGAGAATGAGAGAATAATCTCTCAAATCATTTTCTGTATGGCTTAGTTGCCTAATGAAACCTAGTTCAGAAAGGCTAACTGACACTCTTCAAACTTAAAAATATATACTGTGGGTCAAATAACTGTAACTTTTAATTTCAAGTAAGGTGGTCTAGCAATAGCAAGAGTTGCTTTCTGAAATTAAAAGTCTCACAAATAGAACCAGAAACTAGAAGAGTAATATTCAGTGCTTTCAAGTCATATTTTGTGCATCAACATACACTTTATGCATTGAGATTAATGATGTCAGTGGAATTCACTGCAGTTCTTCAGAACCACACAATAGAACTTAATCTACAGCATGAATGTCTTGGACTTTGTCCACAACCATAAGTTGTTAAACTGCCAAGCACATCTCATTATACAGAGATCCTACTCACTCCAAGGAAAATACAGTAGTATGACTTCAGCTGAATTGCAAAACAAATTCTGATTTGTTCTGTGGTTGGAGCTTTGTAAATAGTTTGTGCGTTCATAATGAGTTTCTATGTAGAGACTAATAGTATCTGATTTTAATTTTTGTGTCAGACTCTGCTAATTGACCATTCCAATATCTACTCTCCCTTCATTTCTGACTAACAGAACCTAGGTTTTTAATTGGACACATTGGCAGAAAAAAAGACTATGTTTTCCAGCTTCCCTTGCAGCTAGATACAGCAATGAAAGCAGAAGTAAGTAGAAATATTGTATGAAAGTAGAAAAGATTTCACTGGAAGGGTCTCTTCTGTACCTTTTTGCTCCCCCCTCCCCATTTTTTGCCTATCGTAGAGTGTGATCAATGAAAATCAACAACCATCTTGAACCACAAAGTGACCTTATGCGTGGAGGCCATGCATTAGAATGATGGAACGGAAAGATAAGAACATCCTTCTACTCCACCACATCACTGACACACAGCCCTGGACTATGGACCTCTAGACTCCTTTAACATAAGAGAGAATGATGACACTTCTATCATGCTTAATCCTCTATTATTTTGTTCATTTGGGTTTCCTGTTTCAAGTGGCAGAGCTTAAACCTAACTAATATAATTTACATGCAGTTTCTTATGCAGTAAAGCCTAGGTGAATTAATAAACTAATTGGCATTGAATATTTGAACTATTTTACAACATCTGAAACTTGAATCATGTATTTAAAACAAATAAATAGAAGTAGTACTTTATCCAAGTGGTAAACATATTGGAACAAAATTTTTTACTGGATAAAAATATATGTAATTTAAAAAGGAATTCCAATCAATAATAGGAGTAAGAAAAAAAAGTCAGTACAATGTGTGGTATAAATAAAAATTAGTCAAATTTGTATTATCATAGGTAACTACCATATAACAGATACTTATTATCAAAGGTTAACAAATGGGGCTCAAAAGGTATGAGTTGAAGTCTAATGTACACTGGGTGTCTTTATTATTTGTATATTATTCTTGTTATCTGTGTGTGACCCATTCATTCTATGTCTACTTATATTGAATAATTCACTTCTGGGCCAAATGGAAGACTTTGGTCTTCTAGCTTTCATATACAGCACACAGACATCTTAGAAAAATTCCCAGGACAATACAAAACTATTAACATGCTTTTGATGTCCAGTGAATCCTTTCATGTCTGACTTTCACTCTGTTCTCTTGAAAAGGCATTAAAATATTTTGAATAGACCTAGCAAAAGGATTGAAAGCATTAGATTGTATTTAAAACTAAGTCTATTCCTTAGATTGTTTTTGATCATCCAGGTAGAAATTTAGTTTCAGTGTTGCTCCATAATGATAAGATTTTGTGCTTATTGTGACTATTTGGTCAATAATATTTTGTTTGGGAAAATATTCATATTAAATATCCTACTAGGATTTTAGAGCTATCCAAGGTCTTGCCTATTCCAATGTTGTTAGGTAGACCTTTGGGAAAACTGTTAAGACTCATGTCCTCTGAATATTCTCAGTATTATTCATTTAATAACTTGAAATCCTTGTTCCGACTTCACATGCAAGTATCTGTGGTTCTGTTTATGTAAATTATTGGCAGTCATTTTGCTCTATGTAAGGCAGTGTGTAGGTATCAAATTTAATTAGAATGATGTACCCATGTCTCCTCCATGAGCTGTTGCATACTCTTACTTCTTTATGCAAGTGGGGAAAGATATTAGATATTCAGGAAGACTATTTTCCTGAAAAACATTTTTTATCACTATCTTCTCTATTACAAATACACAAATGGTCCCCAACTTATGATGGTTCAACTTATCAATTTTTGACTTCACAATGGTGCGAAAGTGATCTGCATTAAGTAGAAACCATACTTCAAGTACCTCTACAACCATTTTGGTTTTCACTTTCAGTACAGTATTCAATAAATTACATGAGATATTCAATACTTTATTATAAAATAGGATTTATATTAGATGGTTTTGCCAAAGTATAGGCCAATGTAAGTGTTCTGAGCATGTTTAAGGTAGGGTAGGCTAAGCTATGATTCAGTGTATTAAATGAACTTTTGAATTACAATATTTTTGATTTACAACAGATTTATCAGGACATAGCCCCGTGGTAAGTCGAGGAGCATCTGCATACCTATTGAGATGGCAAGATAAAGATACTTACCCCTGTGACATCCATAACCTTAATGGCTGCAAGCTGGCCCGTTTTGACATGACGACCCTGTAAAGAAAAAAATAATAAAAAAAGATTTAGTTCTGATGAGCAATATTAGCATTCAATTCCAACCATAAAGAACAATTACCTAGATCAATAATATAGTATGTCATTTAGGGAGACAGACACACACATATAGAAACCTTAAATATTGTGAGGATCCATTTCTTATTTTGTGTTTATTTTGTAAAACATCCCCATCACTTTGTCTTTCAGTTTTATTTTCACAGTGAGCGTCAAGTTAAATAAAAAATGCGATGTTGAACAATTCGGTTCTACCTCCTCTCCAAGGCATTAGGTAAGAGCTTGTGCGAGAGCTGGATTTGTGTGTAAGGGTGGCTAGGCCTGGGTGGAGAAGACACAAATATCTCTCTGTCAGAAAACACTCGGTATGGGAAGAACCTTTAGTTTTCTTCATTCTTAAAATATCTTGTATTATAATAGTTTCAACCGGATATGATTCTGTTAGAATTCACTTACGAATGTTCATTTATCTTTCTCTTAAAAGGGGGCCTAAAATAAAACAGCAATCAATCAAAATTTGTGACCAAGGAGACAGTGTTGGACATTAGCAGCTGCTTTCCAAGGTGGCCATCTTTGGTCTTTAGAACCACAATGAAGCAACAACCACACAGAAGAATCAGAAGAGAATAGGGCGAGGTAAGAAAGGTGTTTTCTCTTGGCTTGCTCCTTGAGAAAACAGTGTCTATATCTGACTCTCAAACAATAGCAAAGATGGTCATACTCATTAACTTCTAAATGCATTTTATATCTAAAATACATTTTATCTACAACTGCTATCAGGCAATATAATGTAGCTTCTAAGTACAACTGGGTTCAAATCCCAGCTACATGACCGTAGGCAAATCCCTTAGCCTTCTAAGCCTCAGTTTCTTCAACTGAAAAATCGAAATAACAATATTATTTCCTAATTAACCTAAATCACAGAATTGCAGTGAGGCTGAAAATAAAATTATATATATATATATAAAGTGCATGACAGTGCCTGGCACAGATTAGCTGTCAACTGATGCTGACTGTAATTATTTATGGTCCTGTCTTCTGATTAATTTTAAATGTTGTCTTCCCTACTAGGCTATATATTTCATAAAGGCAAAGACCATGTCTCATCGATGTATGTCCATTGCCTAGGATAGTGAGTGCCCACCCCGTAGATGGAGCAGCACATTTATGAATTAACAACAGCAAGAAGGAGGCATGTACACTTGGGGTTGGGAATACACGATCCTTTTGGTGTGCTTTCGATTCAGTAGCTGAATTTGGTGAAAACGTGCAAGTTTGGTTGAGCCAAAGTTTTAAAAATTGTGATAACAACATTATTGGGCCAATTTTATAACTGAGAGCTACAATTTTATCTTCACATTCTTGAATCTTTTCCCTTTCTCTGATCCTTCTCTCTCCTACCCACCCTAATGTTTCCCTCTCCTCTGGCCCTTTAACTTTTGCCTATACTGTCTGCCCCTTTTCTTCCCACATATCTCAGCTTTTTAAATGTATTGACTCTGATTCTACCAGTGCTTCCTTCTCCTTTCGACACCTATCCTGCTCCTCCTCACTTAGGAGAGAGTGCAAACGAGACATTAAATCAGTAACACAATGTGGTTACAGGCACAGCCCCTTATATGCATTTCAACATTCATGAAATCAAGGGAGAGGGCTGGCAGGTTACTGTGCAAAGAGCCCTGAACGGGAAGTCCAGAGACCTGATTCTTGCCCAGGCTCTGCTGCTGAAACCAGGCTCCTCTGCGCCCTGGTTTCCCCATCTGCAAAATGTGGTGAGGCTGGGCTCAGGGGATGGTGAGGAGGGCCGTGAGTAGGTATCATTGTTACCAACTCCTTCCACCACAAGCAACATTTGGAAATTTAACTTTCACAGCAGACAGGGAGAGTAGTGCGACTGGATGTGGAACCAGGAACACCAATTTTTCTGCAGAGCCTGAGTCAATCTCACTCACACGAGGAAGAAGTAGCAACAGCACCCTCCACTGATAAACCCTGCATGACCTCCAGGGTCATCAAGGTCACGGGTAGGTCTGTGATGCTATAATAATGACCTGTGCAAAGCAATCAATAGCTTTGCAATCAACAGCTTTGCAACCAACAGGTGACTTCAAAGTAAGTGCCACAAATCATACCTTAAACAATGGCTGTTCACCTATTGAAGCACTGAGAGAGGGTAGGGCATCTGCAAACACATACAGAGGGTCTGTTGGATACTGCCCTTTGCCTTCCTGATTCCCCAATAAACTCTCTTTCTAGATTCAACTAGAGCAGTGGGCCCCACTTTTTTGGCACCAGGGACCAGTTTCATGGAAGACAATTTTTCCAAGGATTGGGGGACCGGGGGATGGCGACTGATAAGGAGTGGCTGTCAATACAGACGAAGCTGCTTCGCTTGCTCGCTGGCCGCTCACCTCCTGCTGTGTGGCCCGGCTCCCAACAGGCCACAGACCAGCACCAGTCCATAGCCCGGGGGTTTGGGGACCACAGAACTGGAGGATCACCTCCTCTGATACCTGACTGTGTCAATGCCCCCTCACCTCTGTCTACCAATGAACATGTCCATATTTCTATTACTGCACTGAGCTTAAAGGTCAGTGGTCCTTCTCTCATCTCTGTTTTTCCCTCCACTCTCCCTTCCCTCCACTCTGGCTTCATTTGTGGCACAACCTTTCCTCCAAATAAAACCTTACGTGGCTCTAGCAAGGGCTTGACCACCTAAGTCTGGTCTGCTCTGGCTCCCAACTCCCCTCGGCCACATGGGAGTTTCTGAGGCACCTCTGCCAACGTGCGGTTTAAGAAATTTTGCACTAGATTTTTAACTCCTTAAGAAGCAGGACATCTTTGAGTGAATAATTTGTTGTGAGAACACCTCAACACCTAGTTCTTTCTATCAGCAGCCTGGGGCTGAGCAGATCTAGCCCATGGTACTGGCCCACGGCCAGAGATGAGACAGGATAAAAGCAATCCATGTTACATTTCAAACACAAGGCATTAGGCAATTCTTGGTTTGAAATAAATAAAATATCTTTTTTTATATAACTTAGGGTATACAGATTTTTGTTTTTGCTTTGTTTTAGTAACTGCTATGAACGTCACTGAAGGTAGCACTGGAAAAGAAAACAACCTTATTTTTCTTCCATTTTAAATTTTACTTCAAAGCTGAAATAACAGATCTCAATGGGCCTGACAGATGACTGAATCCTACACCTTAGGATGGCAGTTTGGGCTCAAGTGAGATTCTGGCGGTGGAACAGTTAGCAGCCTCAGATCAGTCCCGGGCAAAGGTATCTGCAGGCGCTGAAGGCTGCTGAGCTGTCAAACTTTGATGATCAGGGGAGCGCCGTGCGGGAACCCGCCAAGCGCCAGTTGCCTTTTCCACCACCAGAGAATGTCAGACCGAATCATGATCCAGATCAAGGCAGATTGAGGGAATGGCAAGGAATCAGCTTACCTAAAGATCACTGGAAACCCGAGGCACAGTCATTGTTAAGGCAGTTTTTAAAGAGGCAAATTTATAAAATCACAAATAAATTTAGTAGAAAGAGGCCCTAAGGCACCTAATCCAATCCTTTTCCTTTAGAGACGAAGCCAAAATCTCACAGCTAATGAGAACCTAAACTCAGGACACCTTCTCCTCTATCCCACTTCTGCCATCCAGCTCCTAAATTACAAGTTCCTATCACTAAAATTTGAAAATAATTTTTTCAACAAATCTTTTCACATTTTACTTGAGTTAGACATTGAACCATTCATGTCTGCTTTGCATAGGATGCTTTTTCTTTTTATTTCAGCATATTATGGAGGTACAAATGTTTAGATTACATGTGTTGCCTTTCCCCCCATTCCCCCCACTCTTTTGATTTGGAGACAAGGCAATGAGAGAGGATGTTCAGGAGAATTTTGAAGGTATAATTTAATATTACTCTCAATTTTAATTTATTTCCACTTATAAGAGAAATTAAAAATATAAATAGACACCATCT
>CAUYRT010068982.1:0-45862 GCA_963574885.1 Lepilemur ruficaudatus | reverse complement strand
GTGTTTATTGTGGTGATCCGTGGGTAACACTGTTTTGAGTACTTCTTGGAGGGCTGGTCTTGTCCTGGCAAATTCCCTCAGTCTTTGCTTATCTGAGAATGTCTTTATTTCTCCTTCATATAGAAAACTTAGTTTTGCAGGGTACAAGATTCTAGGCTGAGCATTATTCTGTTTCAGAAGTGTGAGAATGGGGCCCCAGGCTCTCCTTGCTTGTAAGGTTTCAGTTGAGTAGTCCGGCATTATTCAAATTGGCTTTCTTTTGTATGTTACTTGATTCTTTTACCTTACAGCTCATAGAAGGGCCTCTTTAGTTGATATTTTGGTCAGTCTGATGACTGTATGTTGTGGTGTCTTCCTGTTTGCATTGAATCTCCCAGGGGTCCTTTGAGCTTCTTGTATTTGGATATCTAGGTTTTCGGCAAGGCCTGGGAAATTTTTCTCTGTTACATCTTCAAATAGCTTATCCAACCCTTGCATGTTTTCTTCTTCCCCTTCCGGAATCCCCATAACCCTTACGTTAGGTTTCTTCACATAATCCCACATTTCTTGTAGACTTTGCTCTTTTCTCTTATTTCTCTGTACTATCTCTATGACTGATTTATTTAGTTGGAAGGTGTTATCTTCAATCTCTGAGATTCTTTCTTCTGTTTGATCTACCCTGTTCTTGAGGCTTTCCATCGTGTTTTGTAGTTCCTTGAATAGATACTTAATTTCCAGGATTTCGGTTTGATTTTTCTTCAGTATTTCAATTTCTTTAGTGAATTTTTCTTCTAGGTCCTGGATTTTTTTTGTGGTTTCTTTGTGTTGGTTGTTTGTTTTTCTTGCATGTCGTTGAGTTTTCTTACAATCCATGTTCGAAATTTCTTCTGTCATTTTAGTGTTCTGATTTTGGTTGATGTCCATTTCTGGAGAGCTAGTGTTCCTCTTTGGGGATGCACTCTCCGTTTGATTCTTTGTACTTCCAGAGTTCTTTCGCTGATTTCTTCCCATCTGATCAGTTGTTGCTTCCTGCTTTTAGATTTTCGTTTGGATAATGACACACTTTCTTTAGTCTCTGAGCCAGTAGGTGGTGTTTGTGGGTGAGATTCGACCATACCCTGTAATAAGTCAGTAGATGCAGTGAAAAGGTGTGCAGAATGACCTCCCTGTCAGGTGGCGCTTGCTGGGAGGAGCAGAATACAGTGTTGTTTTTGGGTCCTGTAACCAGCTCTGGTTCCTCTGGAGAGGAACTATAGTGCCTCACGTGGTGGGTGATGCCCTGGGATTTCCAGGTGTGTCCTTATTCTCCACCTCAGTGGGGGCAGGTTTGGGAGTGAGTCTTGGCGGAGCTGGGTTGGGTAAGCCTGCCCTTCAAGCACCACAGTTGCTGTTAGCAGAGGTCAAAGGGCTTTTCTTTGCTTCTGGGCAAAGCTGTCAGGGAGGGGCTGAGATGGCCCCACTCAGCCAGAAAGTCTGCGTGTGGGGGTGGGGCTGTCTGAGACCTGCAGTCTGGAACAAGTCTTGCTCCTTTCCACCCTCCCCAGCTCTGTGGCTTCTCCTGGGCCTCTGCCAGCAGGCAGGACCTCACGCCAGCGGGTCTCCCCTGGCTGTGATGTAGGCCGGGAGATTCTCTCCTCGGGATAGCAGCCTGGGCTGGGGACATGGCCCTTCCCTACAAGGAGAGTTGCCCCTCAAGCTTGCTGATCTGCCCCCAAAAGCACACACACCCAGTAGGCACGTTCACAAATGTCCCTTCTCTGCCCCAGGGCAATGCAAGACTTGGGTGCACTGGGTCTTGTCTGCAAGTCTGTTCCTGGGTCCCGGAATTCAAACCCTGACCCCACCAGGAAATGGCATGTTGGTCCTAAGTCACCCACGGGGTGCCCAAGCTGGGTCGATGTCTCTCAGCCTCGGGATCTGCCTTGTTTTCCTGGAATCACCGGGCCAGCAGCACCTGGGAGGGCTGGCGGATAGGGAGCTCACAGTCTGAGTACCCCTCAGTCTGCTGTAGGGCCCCAAATGGAAAGGTCCCGTTCCCTGGAGATGCCTCCGGGTGGTGGCTAAATTGTCTCTCTTGGCAGCCACAGGTAGGGCAGGGGGAGGGGAGAATGAGGCAATCTGGCACCTGCCGATCGGCTTGAGTCTGTGGGCTGGGAGGTGTCCCCGGGGAGCTGGGAGCCTGGTGGCGTGTACACAAGAGGCTCACTGTTCACCGGCAGCAGCCGTCTCTGGGCTGGTGTTAGCAGGTCTCTCCAACCGCCCAGGAGCCCACCAGCAGTCCGAGATGCAAGGGAGGGGAAAGTTAGCTGCTCCACTTATCCTTGTTGCCGGTCTCCAAGCTTCTCGTGGGCTTTCTCCTTCCAGTTCTCCTCTGCAACCTCCTCCAGTGGAGTCTCTCGTAGTCTCAGGTATCCCTCCTCCTGACCCTTGTCTGATGTATGCTTGTCTGCTTGCTTATTTCTTCCGCTTTCTTCTAAAATTTGTCTTTTTTGTGGAGACAGTCTGGCTGGCGGCTTTTCTCATCCGCCATCTTTAATCTGAGTTCTACAATTTTATGAACATTTAAAAAAAAATTGGCAAGAAAGTGAAAATATCTTTCAGTCCACAGGATGAACCACTCAGCCCAGAGAATGCTCTCCGTCGATTGCGGTATGTGAGGTTCAGTTGATCAGCTTCACATCTTCATGGACAGGTTCACTCCCGAAATGTGGGTTTACTAAGGCTGGAAGAAGAGCTGTTCAACCGCACCATCGTAAAGATGAGACGAATCTATTTGGAGAATTTTCTATTAATATTTTATTTAAAATACAGATAGTGAACTTTCAATTTCTCTTTTATTTTTTCAATTTTTATTGTTTATTTTTATTTCAGAATATTACGGGGGTACAACTATTTTGGCTACATGAATTGCTTTTGTACAGTTTGAGTCAAAGTTATAAGTGTGCCCGTCACCAGACAGTGTGAATTGAACCCGTTAGGTGTGAATTTACCCATCCCCTTTCCCCCCTCCCACCTTCTTGGTTTCCATTGAGTTTTACTTCCATGTGTGCACATGAGTGTTGATCAATTAGTTCCAATTTAATAGTGAGTACATGTGGTATTTGTTTTTACATTCTTGCGATACTTCACTTAAGAGAATGGTCTCCAGTTCCATCCATATTGTTGCAAAAGGTATTAGATTACCATTTTTTTATGGCTGAGTAGTACTCCATGGTATCATATACCACATTTTATTAGTCCACTCATGTATTGATGGGCACTTGGGTTGATTCCACATCTTTGTGATTGTGAATTGTGCTGCAATAAATATTCAAGTACAAGTGTCTTTTTGATAAAATGGCTTTTTTCCCCATTGGGTAAATATCCAATAGTGGGATTGTTGGATCAAATGGTAGGTCTAATTTCAGTTCTTACAGGAATCTCCATACTGCTTTTCATAGAAGTTGTACTAGTTTTCAGTCCCACCAACAGTGTATAAATGTATCTTTCTCTCTACATCCATGGCAGCATCTTTTGTTTTGGGACTTTTGATAAAAGTCATTCTCTCACTGGAATTAGGAGATATGTCATAGTGGTTTTGATTTGCATTTCCCTGATGATTAGAGATGTTGAGCTTTTTTCATGTTTGTTGGCCATTCACCCATCTTCTTTTGAAAAGCTTCTCTTCATGTCTTTTACCCTCATTTTTCTTTTTTTAAAATGAGTTCATAAACAGCTAATTATTGGTTTACTTGCATAGTTAATTATATAGCACATACATTAGAAAAAGCTTTATATTTGGTCATTATTCTGTCCTTTAAAAGGAAATTACCCACACAGAAGAAAGTCATGATAAATGTGTCTGAACATACATGTGGTTATACACACATACAGACACATGTGAAGACACAAACACACACACCCTCCCCCACAGGTACACACAGAAACTGAAAAATACAATAAATTGTAGGGCGACCAACTGAGATCAAAACTGTCTTAGTTTTAGCACTGAAAGTCACAGGTTCCGGTACACCCTCCAGTTCAGGCAAGATAGGATAGTTGGTCTCCCTAAAATTGGCAAACGAGAAACAGCATGGAATTCAAACAATAGGTCTCTGATGAATCTTCCTGTTCTTTATCTAAACATTTAAATAGGCCATCAATTCACATATGAGTTGATGTGTCAAACTACCAGGAAAATAACTTTTTAAATACACAGGATGTGAATTCTAAGACGTTATCAGGAATGAACTAAAATTCTCTAAAACTGCCAGTGTAAAAGGGCCCAAGAATCTCACTACCTATTTTTCCTTCCAAAGAGGTAATGTAGTTGCCAATATTTTTTTCTGAATATTTCGGCCAAGACTTAGAAAATGGAATGGTACAAGGTACAATGTGCTTGGGTTGGCTTTCACTATGAAATTTTATTTATAGTAAACACTATTTATACAGAGACTATTCATTGAATGTTAGGTTGAAAGGGACTTTTAGAAATTATAGAATCTGTCTTTCCACATTTAGTCAAGGACAATTAAACCATGATGAGATTCTACCCAGCCTGCAAGAAAGAGATCATGAGACAATCTAGAGAGCAAGCAATTTTCTTTTAAGTATCTGATGCCAAACTTGCACAAACACTTCTGCTCACTTTCTATTGGCACAAACTTAGTCCAGTGGCCAACTAGCTGCAAGGGAGGTTGGGAGATCCTGTCTCTGGCGGTGTGGCTAGAAAAAAGGGAGAGGTGCAGGATCAAGTATCTGTCTTCAACTCTATGTGTGTGTATAAAGTAACCTTGCCTAAAAGTTTTAAAATGCATTTTTTAAGTCTCACAAGCAGCAAAACAGGTGTTATCAACATTAGTAACTTTCCGTTCTTGAAAAGTTTGTGCAAATGAAAATCTTGAACTAAATCACTAAATACACAGAAGAGATTCCAGAAAAGGATCCTCAGTGATTTTATTGAGCTTTAAAGAGTAATCAATATGTCATCCTGATGCTGACTGGTCAGTTAGGAAGAACTTATATATAATCCAAATACAAAGTGTATGTGTGTGTTTTGGGGGGGTATTCATATGAATCAGTTTTAGGGTAGTATTCTGCTTGAAGAACTATATACTGCGGCAGCCAACAGTAACTGTCTTAATCCAATTTGTGCTGCTATAATAGAATACCACAAACTGGGTTATTTTTAATGAACACAGATGTATTGGCTCATGGTTTTGGGGGCTGGGAAGTCCAAGATTAAGGGCCAGCATCTGGCAAGAGTCTTCTTGCTCCCTCATAACGTGGCAGAAGGCATCACATGGGGTGGGAGGAGAGAGACAGAGAGAGAGAGATTTACAAGAGGGGGAAATTTGTCCTTATATAAAGAACTCACTAATTTTATTAAGAATCCCATTAATTTATTCATAAGGACAGAGCCCTCATGGCCTACTCACCTCTTGGGAGTCCCACCTCTTAATACTGTTTCAATGGGAATTAAATTTCAACATGAATTTGAGAGAGGACAAACATTCAAACCATAACAGTGACTTAAAAACAGTTTTAATATTTTAAGTGCATTTCTCAAGAAACATTAAAAGGGGTCTATATTATAACCCACAAAAACACTTTAAAAAATGTCATCTCTCTTCCACACTTCTTTCAAACTCTGTGTTTGTTCAGAGTTTCCAGATCTCCCCAAATTCTCCCGACATCAATCTGTTTACCAGCGTGACTTTTCTGTCTTCTTCCTCCTGCCCCTACCTAAAGCTCTTTCTTATTTCTGTCAATTTAGAGTTGGGCTTCTTTTTGTGGTTTCATTTCTGCTTTGCTCATTAGGTGGATTCTTCACAATAAAGAACCTAGGGCTGACCCAGAAAGCAAATATCCTTTCCCTTTCCTTTGGGCATCTCTGGCCTAGTTGCTCTCTCTGTCTCTTACTTTTGCATTGCAAAAATACCAAGGGCTATGCTGGCAAGGAAAGAATTCCTAGGATGGCGGGGGAGGGGTGGAATCCATGCACACAGACAGGAATGAATACTTACGTATTAAAACGTCTTGTTTCCATCACACATATATCATTAAGAGCTCAAGTGAGGATAATGTGGGCTGCTACAACTCCAAAACAGATGGAAAATCTCTCAGTTTAAAAATACTAGCAAAGCTGGATTTATACAGATGTTCCACCTGAAGGCAGAGCTGGACAAATTAATGCTCACAGTGGACTAAGAAACTCTAATCTATAAAGTGAAAAGGGAAGGGAAGGAAACTAAAAATTATGGAGCACTTACTCAAGTATTGTGCTAAGCTCTTTAAACAATGTCGTGTCATTTACAACCGCCAGTAACCCTTCAGATCAATGTTCTCAACTTGGGGATCTGCAGACCATATTCTCAGTAGTACATGAGTGGTAAGATTTAAAAATGCTTGTGTTTCATGTTAAAAATAATATGAAAGTGGTTAACGTGAGCGTCTTCTGGATCATCAGGAAGATTATTTTGTAATCAAACACTTATAACCAGAGAGACACGCAAAGTAGCCCGCTGTGCTGCTTTAATTGAAGTAGGCTAAGTGGAAGAGGGAACAAAGGCAGACTTAATATGTAAATGACACATGTATTCATTCATTTTATGCACTGTGAGACCTTTTGGCCAAGTAGACCTTATGGTATATGAAACCAGTGACGGCTTTGCAGGAGTTCAAATTCAAAACAGGGGTAAAAGACTGTAGTCATCACCTGGCATATGGTAGTAAAGTCGTATCCAAAGAACATGCGTCCTTGCCGTATCATCTTCCTATTTTGAGCCACGTTTTGGTATAAGTAAGACACTGTTACCATATTAAGTTGATACTGTTTCTTGGAGTTTCATTATTTTTATAAGAGTAGTTTTACAAATTTTAAAAATTTATCAGTGTGGTAAATTAGATTATTCTTCCCGATTTTTTACTGCTTCTCTATTATAGAATTATACAGCCAAGCCCGTTGTCTGTGACTTTACTGTACCTCCCGTTAGAGACGGCAGAATGTCACAGGAGGCTGGAAAACAAGACAACCTGTGTCACGTGGCAGTGAAACAATGAGCAAAACTGTCACTTTCAATTACGTACAAGGCAAGACGCGTGTATCTAATGAACTTGCGGCACTGGGCAAGGAGGTTCTGAATGAGAAGGCTGATAATGTGAACAGGCTGCAATTCCCTGCATTTGGACAAGTACAACAAGAGATAACCTCGAAAAAACTGGCCAGTTTGCAAGCAAAACTGATAGCAGAGAGCACAGAAATGCCAAAAGCTGATAAATAAAGCTGTTTCTCATTTCCAGTCGGTAAAATCTACAACTGAAAAAAAAATACCTTGCATTTGAAAGACCTACTAAAATTACCTCAGGAAAGTGACAAAATTCAGGCACAACCTCATTAAGACAAAACCAACAGTAGATACTTTTCCCCCGGACAAAACGACTCTAAGAAAAGTAGCTGAGTAAGTGTTCTCACTGATGTCTGATGCTCCCAAAGTCCTTGTAATTAAGTTTAGAGAGAGAGAGAGACGTGCCTCACAAAGTATTACTAGTGTGGCTTTTGGCACATGGAATTGTCTGTAATTAACTGCACCGAAAACCAACAGGTTTTTGAGAGAGCTGTGTTTGCAAAAGTGCCGCCATGCGAGATTGAAAGAGACTGCCTTTGAGATGGAGAAAAGAGCTCCCGGCTCCCAGCTTCCTCCAGGTAGGAAACAGGTAAAGGAGCTGCTCTCACACGCTCCAGTGCAGCCTGCCCTCTGCAGCTTCCACATGGGCAGATTCAACCAACTGCTGGTGGAAAATATTGGGAAAGAAAAACAACAAAAAATAAAATTACAACAATAAATAAGAATACAGTGTAATAACTATTTACATAGCATTTCGTTGTTTTAGGTATTATAGGTAATCTAGACATGACTCAAATGAGAGGATGTGTGCAGGTTACATGCAAATACTTTGGTGTTTCATGTCAAGGACTCGAGCATCTGAGGATTTTGGTATGCAGCCTTCATGGACACTGAGGGACAGCTGTACTCTCTTCAGATGTGGCCAGGAAGCATAATGGAAAAGGAAGGTTGGGCTAGAGACAGAGCTGGGCCATTACTCCAAGAAACATTCCCTGCCCCAGCGGGAAAATGATCAATACTTAATAGCAGGATTTCACAATTCCCAATGGTCCAGTGATCACCATATGCTTTATAGTCTTCCTGTCGGATTTCAGGTCTGAAATGTGGGTTCTTGGTGTGCTCATGGCAGAAGAATGACCAGATGCACCAAAACAAGGTGTATTGAGGGAAGAAAGATAGAATTATAGAGCAAGCTATAGGTTTACAGAGGGAAACACATATGCCACAGATGATGACCAGACCCATTTGTTGTAGCAAAAGACAGGGTGAATAAGGGCTTGATTATGGTCTGGGTCTTGTTTTATTGTGTCTGTACTGGGACCTCCCTCGTGGCTCAGATGTCTCCATGGAACAATTTAGATTGGACAGTTGGGAGTTACATGATCCAAGTCCTACTGACATGTGGTTCCCCATGAGCCTCTCTGAAAGCCCATTAAGGGGGTTGAACCGCAGTGGCACCCACTTTCATCCCAGGGAGACCCAGAATCCTTCACTATCTACCTAACATTCCCTTTTTAAACAAGAGTGTCACTGCTCTTCCTCAGCCCTGACTCACCATTGAGTCAGGTTTATAAGGTGACACCCCACCTGGGTGATACGTGGGGTGTACAAGTTGACAGATTTTTTTGCCTTTTTAGTTTATGAATATCGGGATCAAGAAGACCTACCTCTGGCCCCAGTGTAAAGCACAATATTCCACACTTCAAGCCTCATGCCGTGATTGGATGAGGCTTTGGCACTTCCTGAGGGGCAGGGGGAGTTCACCATACATAAGTGCAAAGCAAGTAACTACCATCTAAGGGAAACTGTGGTGGATTGAACTGTTCTCAGTTTTTCCCTTCTCCCATGCATAGATTTATATCTCTGAGCTCTTTGCCATGGGTCTTTACAGAACCTCTACCCAAGTAAGCAGAGCATACTTCCCTGCCCTACTGAGGCTGGGCTTGGCTGGAATATTAGCAATCATGACAGAAGAAGAGGGTTTAAATATGTATTCATGATTGGATTTGGCCTCTATAGTCCTGTGATACATCATTATAAACAAAACCAACCGAAAACAGCCATGCCTATGTAGCCTCTTACTCCCAGAAGGAAGACAGGAAGCAAAATCAAATCTACTTGCAACTTGGTGGGAATCCTCACCCAGCTCAGCTGAGGATCAGCCAAACCCCACTGTGAATACAAAACACAAATATTTGCATTTGTAATTTACCAAGATAATCTGGGATTGTCAGTTACGCAGCATTATTTCCATAGTAGTTGACTAATACAATTGGTATAAAATGTATAAGCATACAGAATTCATACCTAGTTTTATGTTTGTGCGTAGCTCAGCAACACTAACATTAGGATTTTTAAAAAAAAGCTTTCCATAATTAATCAAGTCTTAGAAATCCTGCTTTAGATAGTTCCCATTAACTCCATTTTATGGATGAGTAAACTGAGGCCACTCAGAGAGGTTGGTGGTTTCTTTAAGCTGTAGAATCTGACTTGGCTTGCCTGACTTCAACGTGAATATTTTTCTGCTATGTGCCTTACTGTCTTTTTTTAATTCATTTTGAAGTAGCTTCCCTTTTGTTTAGGTGATTATTAAATTAAAATTCTATATACGAGGATGCAGAGATCAAAAGAAAGAAAAATATTTTTATTTTTATATTTTAAAAATATTTATATTTTTAAAAAAAGAAAAAAGAAAGATAGAAAAAGGTAATCTGCCAAATTCAGATGATGAAACCTGGCAGAACAACTATAAGCAAAGCGGAGTGTCTAAATCCAGTCAGATATTTTCACCATCAAAGGATCGACAGACAAAGCTCATGTGTCTCTACTATTAGCAGGCAACTGCTTTCAGAATACTTCCAAAACCTGCGACCGTCCACCGGTAAGATTGATACTAACATCAAAGTATGCAGCCTGAAAAAAAACCCAAAAGGCAGCACTGGAAGCTCCTGCAGAATTAGACCTGGAATGAAAGGACTTTTGGAAATAAAAGTGCAGATTACAAAACAAGTAGATTCTTTGAATGTTCAAGGGAGCTTTTTTCTTGTTTTAAGTTTTCCTCATTGGAGCATAATTTGAGTAGTTTCAGATGTTAATCACATCACGGAGGGGAGGGAAAAACCCTCCGGAGTATTATTTCTTCATGTGGCTCAGTGTTAACAGCCCCTTTTAAACTGGAAGAAACTCGTAAGGTCCCTGGGATGGTTTTCACAAACCATCCACTATTTGAAACCCCGTCGGCAGTCGGGGCAGGACAAGGGCTTTCCATTCCTTAAATCATTGCCTCCTTTGGGTGCGGAGAGACCCTAAACGTTGCAAACCCCTCAGCAGCCCAGCTCCTTCCTGTCTGTCTAGATGGGGCCACGGCGACTCCACTGGTTGCTGTCGCAGGGGCCACCAGGTAAAGAGAATGTGTTTTTTACCAGCATGACTTCCTCAGAGAACTACAGTAGTAAAGAAAAGAGAAGGGAAAACTAATAAGGAGGCAAAATCCTCTGCCTCAGCCATACCAAATTTCCCTGCCTTAGAACGCTACCTCTGGATTTCTGAAATATCCCGTAAGATGCCCACGTCTCAGCTGGCCGGCCAGCTCTTGGGAAAACGTGCTTTCTTCTTTTATGTGACACGGCGGGACACAATTGCTCTGAAAGGAGTTTTGCGTCAGAGGACGGTTACCCTGTGGATAGGGGTCTCTTTCAGGAAAAAAAGCAGATGCAGACTTAGTCTCCTGAGGAAGGTCACTCTGTAGTTTCAAGGGTCTCTCAACAACCCATGTCCAGGCTTCTTGGTCATTGCTGGCAGAGAGAGCAGCTATTTAGCAAGGACACGTTTTGTTCTGAAACATTGTAAGGAAAATATGACTATAGGCAAATCACATTGGCATCAATAACAATGACAGATTTGTCATCAAAGTTGGGACTCACCTGGATCAGCCTTTCCACGGCCTCAGGTGAGGCCACTTTGCTTTCATCTTTTCCTGCTCATGTTCTTCCTGGTCCTGCTCTTGGAGCATTGGGGTGACCCTCTGTGTTGTCAGGTGAGGACAGAGAAAGCGAGGGCAGTGGAAGTTTCTGGAAGGGGTGGGGATAGTAACCTTCTCTTTCTTGGTGTGGCTGTTGCAGTAGACTTTCTTTAAAAATCATGTTGGGCTCACAAGATGTTGGAAACGAACCGATAGGAGCAAAATGGGTATAAATGCTTATTTTGCCGATGTTGGGAAACATTTGAGTTTATTTAAATTAAATGTCAAAATGCTCTCTAAAGCTTCAAATGACGTCTAATATCTTTTTCATTGATTTAGACGCTTTGGGTCCCCTAAACTTGGAAGTGAAATGGTAGGTGGCATGTACCTAATGAAATGTGACCCACTTCTGGGACAGCATGCGCTCTTCCATGTCATTCTGTATTACTTTGTGTGCATTGCTAATTTGATTTTGCATCTTTGTTCAAATGTGGGGCTGGTTTCTTCTTTATTCTATTATCCAGTTTTGGTATCCGGGTATCTTAGCCTTCTGAGACAGTTTGGGCGGCTTTTCCTCTTTTTTGCTATTCTCTGAAAAACAGGCTGTGTCTCGCTGTCTGCCTTCCTCTATGTTTTTGTTACCCTTGCTCAGTGTTTTTTGGCTGGGGGGGGGAACTTTTAATATGAAATTTTGTCTTTTTTAAGCGTGCAGAATTTTCTTCCACTGGTTTTTTTCCCCCTAATAATCGTATTTAGCCTTTGGCTCCACAAGAATCCCACAGTTTTAGTTCCTCTGCTTTATTTGGAGAACTGTTTTTCAGGCTTTATTCTGGTGAAAAAAATCCCAGTTTCTGTGGGACACGAGCCCAGTACTTCTACAAAGTTTTCATTAGGTTTGCCTGCCGAGGTGCGTGGCTCCCTGGGACCTGTGGCCCTGCTGCTGCCTCTACCTGGAAGCTCTTGATGGGAAGATGGTCCCTGGCTTTCTTGGTGGTCCGCACCTGTGTAAGAACTAGGCTCTGGTTTCCCCCATAAATCCGATCTCATTTGCTTTGTATCCTACAGAAATTCTTCACCATATCTTCTTTGTTGATAACCATTCTTCCTTGGTCTCTAGCACTGTTAGCGGTCCGTTCCTTTTACTGTTTATCTCTTTTGAAACTTCAATGAGATTTTAGGGAAAGGGGTGATAAACCCATGTATCATTTCATTTAGTCTGACATTTAGATGGACAATGTTGCTGCCACATGCTAACCGCATAGAATTTGACCCATGTGTGAGCATGTTCCACGATTGTGACCAATATTTTTTAAGACATACATTTTATTGTGGTTTTCATGATAAAAGGAATACATGCATATGATAGAAAACTTGAAAAATGAAGAAACATAAAAAGAAGGGAAAAGATCCATTGCCCAATCACCTCAAACTAATTAGTTTTAGGCTTGGGAATTTTCTTATAATCTTACTACATATATATTTAATAATCGCATAGTGCATATATTTACGTATCTTTTTATTTAGCACTACACGGTAAGTCTCTTTTGGTGTTATTACCTGTTTGGAACATAGTGTCATTTTTTAAATCACAAGGTCCATGGTTCTAAAATCTTGTTTTTTATCAGATTATGTCTTTTCATGTTCTTTGTAGCCCACAGTTATTCTATTTTATACAGGATTTCCTTCTAGTGCTTGGATTATGTTTCCTATGAGCAAAGATTCTGTACCTTTCATCTTGCCAAGACCTTTTCTATGACTTTCTTCGCTGCGGTGTATTTATATGGCTGCTGCGTTCTTTCTCTGCCATGTGCGGCTTTGCCACACCCTTCTCGTTCATCTCCGTGTTGGTGACTCATCTTGGTTCCCTTCTTACTTGTCTGACACTTCAGAGCGTCAAGGGCTGGGCTTGCGGTTCTGGCTGCTTTTTTTGGAAGCCTGAGGTTTGGGACTGAGAGGGAAAGCTCGGTGAGTACCAGGTCAGTCATATTCGGTGAATAAGTTCTGACCCTTCTTCTCTAATTTAACGTAAAGCCCTGCAGTGGCTTAAGTCCATCTAGGCAGTGGCATTTCTTACCCCCTTAGGTAGCTTCCTCATGCCTCGCATCCTTCCCCCAATTCAGGATGTAGCACTTCTGCCTTAGCAGAAGTCAGTCCTGCCGCTTCCTCCAGAAATGCCAGCAATTTTTCACACGTTTCTCCCCCTTCTTTTTTTCATAATAGTTTTATTGACTTATAATTCACACACCACAAAATTCATCCTTTTAAAGTACACAATTCAGTGTTTTTTAGTATATTCACAGAATCGTGCGAACAACACCCCTACCTAACTTTAGAACATTTCCATCACCCCCAAAAGAAACTCCCTACGCATTAGCAATCACTCCCATTCTCCCCTCCCCTCTAGTCCTCAGGAGCCACCAGTCTACTTTCTCTCTCTCTGGATTGGCCTAATTCAGGACATTTCCCATAAATAGAACCATGCAAAATGTGACCACCTGTGATTATTGGCTTCTTTCACTCTGCCTGATGTTTTCAAGATTCATCCGTGTTGTAGCATCATACGGCTGTACCACATCTTGTTTATGCATTCATTTAATCATGGGCATTTGGGTTGTTCATATGCTTTTTGGCTATTGTGAATAATGCAGCAGTATCTCAGGGGGTTTAAGAGGGAAAGATCCCGAGAGTTTTGGTCCAGGCATTCTTGGAGGGGTAGGGTCGGAGGGCCAGGAGGGGTGGAGATTGTCCTTGGTTTCTCCACCCCCTGCTCCTGCTGTCCCGCTGCCTGCCTTCTCTTTGCTGAAGCCTTGTTTATTGCTGAGCTGTTCTCTGCGTCACTGTCCACTTCTCCCTCGTCCCCTCCATGTCTTCTCCCAGCCCAGGGCCCTCCCCTCTGCAGGAGTTTGTTGCTCTTCTATCTCTGTCCTCTTCTACTCTGTCCCAATGTCCCTCTCCCCAAACTGAGTAGGGTTCTCGAAACTGCTTAGGGTTTCACCTGCTCACCTTCCTCCCTCTCGTCTCCATCCCCTGGAGATGGAGCGTCAGGAGCTCACCCAAATGACTTTGGGTCTCTCTCTTGTCCTGACTGCCTCTTTCCAAGTCCTATCATAAGAAGTTGGCGTTCTCTTTTTAAGTGCTGGGGTTTCATTCCTTCTGTTTTTACCTATTTTTTGTTCATTAGTTTTAAGGGGAGGGAGATTTTGCGACTTGGTTTTACTGTTTCTGAGAAAGTCTGCAGGTGATTCTCCAAAAATGATTACAGATTATTTATTGAGTTGCTATGTAACAGTCCATCGAGTGAATATAACATGATTTATTTAAGAACTCACTCCTATTTTTGGATATTAAATTGGTGTCCATTTTTGGCTGTGATAAATAATGCTAGGAGGAACAATTTTTGCAAAAACGATTTTTGTTTTGAGATCATTTTCTTAGCTTAAACTGCCAGGTATGTTCATATAATTACCTGACCAAGGAATAGAATGATTTGGAGGTCCTTGAAACATCTATGCCAAATAGTGTCCCTAAAAGATTGTTCTAATTTGCACACCCGCCAGCGTGGGGTGAGCCTGAGTCTCTGATTGAATACTTGCTTTTATTAAGACAAAACAGATCAACAAAGCACACAACAAACTTCTTATTGTTAAAATTTATAGCACTGTGGGTTAGAAAGAGCATAAAAATCATTGTAATTCCCTTAGGCATAAAAAGTATGAAAATGCTATTGGCATTTAAAAAAGTCTGTGTACTTTTTGATTGTTTATTTTAATCAAAAACAGCAAGACAGTTGTATCAGTGTTATCTAGCACCTGGGTATAATTAAGTAGATTTTTCAGAATCTTGACTATAACTGGGCTACGTTTTGTTTTCAACAGTTTTGTTGAGGTATATATACATATTGAAACATATGATAAGCCAGATGTGGTGGCTCACACCTATAATCCCAGCACTCTGGGAGGCCAAGGTGGGAAGATTGCTTGAGGTCAGGAGTTTAAGATCAGTCTGAGCAAGAGTGAGACCCCCACTCTTTTTCTACTAAAAATAGCAAAAATTAGCCAGGTATGATGGTGTGCACCGGTAGTCCCAGCTACTCAGAAAGCTGAGGCAAGAGAATGGCTTGAGCCCAGGAGTTTGAGGTTGCAGTGAGCTATGATGGCTCAGTGCATTCTAGCCAGGGTGACAGCGAAACTCTGTCTCAAAAAAAAAAAGAAAAGAAAAGAAACATATAATGCATGTTTTAAAGTGTACAATTTTGTAAGTTTTGACATATGTATACATGTGAAACAATCACAGCAATCAAAATGATGAACATTTCCATCACTCCCAAAAACTTCCTCCTTGCCCTTTGTAAT
This sequence comes from Lepilemur ruficaudatus, assembly GCA_963574885.1. Taxonomy (NCBI): domain Eukaryota; kingdom Metazoa; phylum Chordata; class Mammalia; order Primates; family Lepilemuridae; genus Lepilemur; species Lepilemur ruficaudatus. Next base: position 30,464 of record CAUYRT010068982.1, on the reverse strand, counting down.
CCTCCATTATCCTGTCTGCTTTTTATCACTAAAGATTAGCTTGCATTTTCTAGCCTTTTAAAGAAATGAAATCATAAATTACTCTTTTTTGCTTAGATCCTTTCAATCAGCATCATTATTTCGAGAGTCATCTATGTTGTTGCATTTCCAGTTTGGGGCCATTGCAAAAAACTAGCTGTGAGTATTTGTGTGCTAGTCTTTGTACAGATGTAGCCTTTCTCTTCTCTTTGGTTAAATACCAGGAGCAGAATGGCTGTGTCATAAGGTAAGTGTATGCTTCACTTTTAAAGAAACTGCCAAACTGCTTCCCAACAGGACTATGCCATGCCCCAGCGGGGTATAAGAGTTCTATTTCCCCCATATCCTTGCCAGTACTTGATAGGGTCAGTCTTTTTGAGTTTAGACATTCTAATTTTAACGTGTGCGCAGTGGCACCTCATTGTGGTTTTAATGTGTATTTCTAGCTGTGCTACGTTGATGCTGTAGAGGCAGAGGGCGTAGTGGAACTGATAAGTGCCTTTACAGTTTGGTGCCTTTGGATAAATTATTTAATATCTCTAAACCTTGCGTTATGCATCTAAAAAATAAAGATAATGAAAACTGTTATTACATGTTTGGACATAGTTGTTAAAATTAATGGACATTGTGACTGTAAAATGCTTTGTAATCTATGTAAGTGTTAGATATTATCATGATGGTGGTTAAACTGCTGCATGATTTTGGGCAAATCACTTCAACTTATTTGAGGATTCCTTTCCAGTTCTATAAATTGAGGATCTAAATAAAGTAACCTCTAAGTTTCCTTGAAGTATAAAAATGTTCTTGTCTAAAAAATATACTGATGTTCCAATACCAATTATATATATAAAAGACATTTATGGAAAAGTACTTTTTAATGTGGAAAAGATGACAGCTAAACATTAAAAAGCCATGCATACTTTATAATTTTTTGTTATCTTAGCTATGTCATATTTTAAAATTCTACCACAGATTTCTATTTTTCTGTAGGTGGAAGTGGTGAGTAATGTGTCCTTTCTTTTGTTTCTGTAATTAATCTGATCTAAGAAAAAAACAATTTTACCATTTATGTGGAAACTCATCTTCTGTATTCCAAAACTTCCAAATAATGCTATCATTTCACTAAACATCTTGCAGTCCGTTCAAAGCATTTTTGCAAAGTTGAAGAACTATATCTGGTTATTCGGATCAAGAGCCAAGCCAGATTTTGGGACAACAAAAGGTCTAAGAATCACTTTTATTTGGATTTGGCTATTAATGAAATTTAACTTCAAGGAACACCTAGCTGAAATTGAGAAGACCAAGAAAACTATGGTATAGAGGTATTAGAAAGATACCAGGCTCCTTATTTTAATAACATTGGCCTAAATATTTATTTTATTATGTAAAATCAGGTAAACAAATAGTGACATTTGGTAGGATAGCATCTCAAAGTTGATTTTCAAATCATTAAAAGACTTCAGAGTACATTAACAGCTAGTTGTACCTAATTAATGTATTTCTTAGCAGTTGACTCAAACATACAAATATTCCCTAAAAATTTCAGTGACTTCATTGATCTATTATGATACAAAACTGCTTGGTTTGAAATGTACTCAAAGTTACATGATTTTTCCTTCACGTTTCCTCAAATATCTTGTAATTCATCCATACTCCATAGCATTTAACAGTCAAATTTTAGGTAGAAAAGGGGTAATAGAAAGTAGGAGCCAATTTCTTCTTTCATATTCTCTGGCATTTAGCAGATTGCAAGTTGACAATGTCACACCATTGGCTTTCCATTTTTGTTTAAAAATTCTGTCTTTACAACTTTTTTTGTTTTTTTTTTTTTGAGACAGTCTGGCTTTGTGGCCCCTGGTAGAGTGCCGTGACATCATAGCTCACTGCCACTGTTTGAGCTGCTTGAGCTCAAACACCTGGGCTCAAGCGATCCTCCTGCCTCAGCCTGCCAAGTAGCTGGGACTGCAGGTGCATGCCACCACACCTGGCTAATTTTTCTGTTTTTAGTAGAGATGGGTGGGGTCTTGCTGTTGCTCAGGCTGGTCTTGAACTCTTGACCTCAAGTGATCCTCCCACCTCAGACTCCCAGAGCCAACTTTTTATTTCACCAAATCGTTGTCTTTTTTTCAGTTTCTGTACTCTGTCTCAGGGCTTGCTGTTATGGTGTTTTCCCAACAGTTACAGAGCTACAACGATGGCTTCAGTTCTTCCCCCTTCCCTGTATTCACACCTGTTGCCCTCGCTCTGCGAGTGGATGGAGTGACTGCCATCCCTTAGCGCTGGGCTCAGCCAGGTGACTTGCCTGGCTAATGGGATTCTCCCTGACCTGGCACAAAACGGGCAAAGTCTTGAATCGGGCTTACGCATGTGGCTTGTTCTCTGGCACCTCTGCCATTGCCATGAGGATGTCTTCAGTCTAGCTACCGGAGGATGTGAGAAATGTGGGCAGAACCACATCACCCCAGTCACGCCCAGTTACCTGGACCAGACCAGGGCTAGCAGACCCCCAGTATAGCGAAGGCTGGCAGGGCTGTTAAGCCAGTCCTCACCCCACTCCAGACACCTAGGCAGGAAACAGTGAACCTTCTCAGCCAGTGAGAGTTTGTGGTTGTTTGTCATGTCGTGTTATTGTGGCAACAGATAAGGGCACATTAATCAAAGTCCTATTTCTAAGTAACTTTCCTTCATGTTCATAAAAAAAATGTTTTTTTAACTAAACAGAATATGAAAGTATAGTAGTCTAGAACAACAAGCTATAGCCATCATTTTGTCAAATCTTGCAAATATTAATGTATCCTAATCTCTTGCACTATTGATAGTGAGAAAAAGTATCATACCTACACCATTTGATGAGATGGATTTATTAATACTATCAGACCTGGAAGGATAAAGGCCAGAGTTTGGTGCTTTGCTGGCTCAAAAAAAAAAAATCAGATTTCTTATAGAAAAATGGAGTTCCCTTATGAGTCTGAAGTGCAGTTAGATCGTATAATTCTTAGGCAGTGCTTCTCAATCCTGGTTGCATACTAGAAACACGGGGAGAATCTTCTGAAAATACCTATGCCCAGGCCCCATCCCAGACCAACTGAATTACCATCTCCGGGAGTGAGGCCCAGACTGATATATTGTTTAACAGCTTTCCCAGGTGTTCTACGGCACAGCCTGTGCTGGAAGATGCTATCTTAAGAGGAATGATTACATTATATAGGCGATAGCTCTAAACATTCCAGTCTGACTTCAAAGAGCAGCCTTCTTACAAAAACTTTAGCACTGAATTACTTGTTTGCAATCATGGAATTCTGGTGTCTACCCCTCAGTGGGCTCCCCAAATGTGGACTCTAAATAATTGGTGCTGGAAGCTGGCAGCACCCACTGGACATCCCTGCTATGAGAACTGACAAGTGCCCATTTGGTGAAACCTAAAGAGAAGTCCAATCATATATGCATACATGTTAGCAGGTATTTTGCTTTCCAATTGCATTAAATTATTTATATGCTAATATTAATCTGTTCCAGGAATATGTGCTGTGAAACTCTTAGAAGAAAATACTCCATGATTTTGATTTTTTGGGGTTCTGTTTATCACTGAAAACCGTTATTAGAGACAAAGAATATTTTTTGTAGTTGACTATTGTAATCCATGATAAAGACCAGAAAAAAAGTTGAGTTAGAAACAGTTCTGATGGAGCACAGGTGCTGTGTACAGAACTGGTGTTGCCTGGGAATAAAAGGTTGCAACTAAACGTCAAACCCGTAATGCTTGATTCACAGGAAATAGCTGGTGGCTCTGGCAGATACTGCCAATCGTACTTCACAGTATTCTTCTTTTTAAAGAATGGTATTAGACTGTTTTAGCTGGGCTCATGGCCACTCAGAATGAAGGCGACATTTTCCAGCCTCTCTTGCAGCTAGATGCAGCCATGTGAATGTGCCTGTTGGGTGAGAGATATGCAAAAGTGAGATGTGTAACTTCTAAGGTTTTCACCCTTGTCTTCCCTTTTCTTCCTTGCCATGAGATTATGGATCTTGTGAGCTGCCTTGGAAGATGCAGACAAGGGCAACACGCCAGCATGGCGCCCACACCAAGAGAGAAGGTGCATGGACACTGATGATTTTATGGCGCAGAGCCTTGGTACTGGCTTGAGAGTTTGTGCAGTGGAAAAAAATAAGCTGTCTTGTTCCAGACCCTGTATTTGGGTTTGACCTGCAGCAGTATCTATGTCCTGATTGATATGGTGGCCGTTAATATGCTTCCTACTCTTGATTAAATACTGTGATCACGCTGGAAAATGGAAATACAGTCAAATTATAGCCAGTGGTCCTAAGTTGTATTCTGTGTGCTCAGTGAGCAAATGAACAACATGTGTACTGTGTAGCTTTATCAGATGTTTAAAGTGAGAGAAAAGGCCTCAACTTCAATGAGAAATATTGTGTCATATATTTCAGTTTTACTAAAAAAGTGCCAGTGAAGAACATTTGCAAGATTTCAAGTGGCTTTCTATAGTAGCATGTATTGGCAGTATATTTGGTTTTGTTAGTAGCCTGATTCTAATATATTAGAGCCAAAAATTGACTTAATTTTGAATGTTGGAGAGAAGATTTCTTAAGAAAATCAAACTGGGTGCAAACAGTTCTATCACTGTGTGTATGATTCTTTTTAAAACACCAAATACTCAATTTTCTTCCTTCTTTAGAGAGGAAAAAAATAACATCATGTTGTTATTATTTACTATGCTGTAAAATAAATTATAGAAAGCTCTCCAGAATCAAACACAACCAAAGAATGGAAACCATTTACTCCCAACTCAAAGCATACTGCAGACCAGCTTTTGGATGTATAGTAGTCTTTAGCTGGAAATGTCTTTATAATTTCAATCTAAATATCCAAAACCATTTTTCAGAGCCATAAAACATTGTCTTCTAGCTCTGATGATTTATAACTGTGAGTTAGAATTTTCTTATCTAGTGGAAGAAAGAAGAAAACATAAAATCATTTGGATATAGCAACTGATCTGACACTTCAGCTATCCACTTTTGAGATTAATGCAGATTTTTGGTAAGAAGATTGCAGATGTTTAAAATCTCTCTAACAATTACATATGATTTTTTCTTTAAAAAGTCTCGTAAATTTTTTTTTAATTTACTCAACATGGATGGTCTTTATGTAGATAAAAAGGTCCAATAAGAGGGTTTTATTCCAAAAGTTAAGGAAAAGCTACTCTGTTATCTTTTCTCCAGGGTTTGCATTCTCAAATTCTTCAGGCTCAGGGTTCTCTTCTGTGGTCCGTGAGTGAATTTATGGATCCTTGAGTCCACTGAAACTATAGTCAAAATTTTGAAGCTTTATGTATTTTGTTCTGCATTTGTAGATACAGATCCAGTTTGCATCAGATACACATAAGCGTCTCTGGCCCCAAAACAGATTAAGATTCTATAAAGTACTGAATAATAGATACTAAATAAGAGCTTAAAATAACGTTGCTCTGTAGCATTAGAAGATGAAAGCAGCTTAATCCAATCGGAATGACAAAAGCAGAGCATGTGGTGCAATAGTCCACGGTTTTCAACATCGTAGTATTTTTCCTTCTTTCTGCAATTTTGCTTGCTTTCTCTGATCGTGAAGCCAGAGCCTTGCAAAGGCTGCTGAATGGAAAGTATAGCTCAAGACTGGAATGAGAGTTTGATGTTTGCTGCATCAGTTTCAAAGCTGTAAATATACTGTACTTGAGAGATGAAACAACATAATCGTTTTAAGCTTGAAAAAACAATGATGCATAGCCAAATACTTTGAACTGTTTGCTTGTTTAAGAAGAACTCTATTTCAAGATTTGATTACCACCAAACTCAGACAACTTTTTCATCACTAAGTCCTTTGAATTCCATATCATGTGTTTCAAATTTTGTCTGCATAACTTATTTTTGTTCTACTTTTCTGTCAAAAACAATGTGGAAATCCCAGGTTATATAATTGGGGTCTTGGAGAGGCAATATGCATCTAGCCAACCAAAATAAAACGAAAGCTATTATCATGAAACATGCTTAAGGAAGTCTATCCTTTGTTCGGTTAAAGTGTGCCAACATTTGCGATCTTAGAATGAAGTCAAAGGAAACTAAAATGGGTTTTCCTTAATGCAACCATATGCAGAATAATTCTTTACTGTCACAGATGATCTGTAAAAATATGTGTGCATTTTTAAATACCCATGAGAAGAAATCAACTTTAAATAAAATAATAATGTATTATTTTTATAATTTACCTAGAAGCTGAAATCATTCTATTCATCCTTCTCATTTGGGTTTATCATCATCCCTTTTGGACAAGTAAGAGATTCCCTTCAAACCCTCTTTATACTGGACAGACATTGAAACGTTCGTTTCTTCCTTCCTCCTTCAAAGCAGGTTGAGTGTGCGATTTCTTTGCGTTACTGCTAGAAGGGGAATTTTGCATGGCTTTGAACTAATACCTCTCCTTTCCATGATTTTTAAAATTCACATGTGAGGATGTTCTAGCAAGAAAAGGTTGCTAATGTGTAGAATTGTGAAGCTAGTGATAGGTTGGCACTACTTGGAGCAATTTAGATTTCTTCGTGGAGTAGTCAGAGAAGGGAGTAGGAGACTCTTGACAGTCAGCTGACTAGCATAAAGAAAATGTTCCATGGTGATGTAGTACCTCTTATGTTATCCTGCATAGAGCTTGAGCCCATCCTTTGAAATGAGATATCGACAAGAATGGAAAAATAAGCATCACATGTACTCACCATCAAAGTGGTACTAACTGATCGACACTAAGGTGCTCACATGGTAGTAATATTCACTGGGTGTAGTCAGGTGGGAGTTGGGGATGGGTAAACTCACAGCTAATGGATGCGGTGTGTACTGTATGGGGAAGGGCACCCCTCTAGCCCTGGCTTAGGCGAGCCAAAGGCATTACTTGTAACCAAAATGTTTGAACCCCCATAATATCCTGCAATAAAAAAAAGATATAATCAGAATACTAAATAAAATAAAATATTTTTAAAAACCCCTAAAAACAAAAGAAAATGCTCCTCTCTTGGGCGGTGGTGCAGAAAGACTGACCATTGGTAGTCTGGCTATTTGTGTAAAATTGCTATAAACATGCTTAATAAAGAGAAAATGAATGGCACATGGATGCTAGCTGAGACTTCATGAAAACATTCAGGGAAGGAATGAACAAAGGGCAGTCTTCCTAATACACAGTGGAAGAAGAAACATTTAAGAAATGTTTTCTTAAATTTTTCTGTCAGTGTTAACATTTTGGATGGAATTATGCTGTTAGAAAAAAGACTAGCCCCAGTTTTCTCAGTAAGAACTTTCCCTGCAAATAAGCCTGCATGAGTTTTTAATATGTAGAGTTCATACTGTCAATCAGTTCTGTTTTATACTTTTCAATATGATTTCATTTTTGACCCATAAATTATTTAGAAGTGGGTTTTAAAATCTCTAAATGTATTATTGGTTTCTTAGCTATCTTTAGCTATTGATCGCATTTGTAATTCTATTGCTTTGCTTTTTGTTGAGCTGTGCTTTGTGGTCAAGTATGTGATCAACTTTTATAGATGTTCAATATGTGCTTGAAAATACGTATGTACTATTTTTTGTTTGTAGGACTATTTATACACACAGTGTGTATATATGAAAATATGTATCAGTTATGTCAAGCTTAATAATTCTGTTCCTATTTTCTCAATTCTTACTAAATTTTGTTCTCAATCTTTGAGAAGGATAGGTTTAATATCTTCCATTATGACCTAAAATTATAGATTGTTTCTATCTCTTTGTATTTCTGCTTATTTTTTTGCTTCACGTGTTTTGAGGCTATGTTTGTAGACAAATACAGAATCAGACTAATTATGTCTTCATGGCAAATTTATCGTTAAGTAAAACAAGTCTTGATCCTTAATAATACTTTTTTGTTCTTAAGTGTATTTATCATATATCAGCTTTTCTTTGGTGTCAACCTGGTGTTGTGATCCTCACTGGTTCCCCCGCCCCCCAGAATCCATTTATCCCTCTTCCTTCCAACAGAACCTCAGGTTTGCTTAGGCAGCCGCCTCTTTCCCCCATAGCTAATTGTCTCTGGTGAAGGTTTGATTGGTCAAAGGGTGAGTCCATTACAGTTTTCAAAAGGAAGTGTGCTGGTAGGTGGGTAGGTAGGTAGCCTCTGGGGAAATTTCCTTCTTCTGAGCAAGAGCCATATCTCTTATCCCCACTCAGGTGTCGCTGTTTCTGCCGTGACACTTGAGATCGTGGCAGCCATCTTGCTATGAGCCAAAAACGAAGCCAACACAGAACAGAGAGAAGGAAAGAACTCAGGTCCCGCAGGCAACCATTACCTACTTTATTTTTGCATCTCCTTTTTATTCTCAATGTGTAAACTTTTCTGTTGCTACCTTAGTTGAGTTGCTTTGGACTCAAATTCAGAGGGTTGGTTTTTTTAACCTCTTAAGAGGGGCATTCATCCATTTACATGTATTTAATAATATATTTGCTCTTCTGTCATCTTATTTGCTATTTTTGACTTCTTTGCAATTTCTTTTGCTTCTATCTTTTGTTATATTTGGTTTTATTTGCTTTTTTCCTTATAATTTTTGAAAATTATAATCTTTATTCTGTAAGCAGTTGCCTTTAAAAATAAGAAAAGTGTTTGATATTCAATGCCATTTTTGTAAAAGGGGAAATTGATGCAATCTGAATGTTACCAAGAGTTAAATAAATCATTATGCATACAAATATTGAAAGTTTATGAGCAATTGAAGTGGTAATACTGATATTCAGCTGGAAAGGTTTTCAAGATGTACTGCTGGATGATAAAAGCAGTTTGTAAAACTGTATTCACAGTTGACCTTTCATGACTTCCTGTAGCCTGTTTCCATTCCCATTATATTTAGCAGAAATTCTAGGTTTCTGACATGTATAGATGCCACCGTTTCCTAGTTTCCACAGGTAGTTCAAGCTTTCTGGGATTTTTTTTTATATTCCTTTAGTCATATAATTGGCCCAAGTGGTCATGTGAGAATTAGGGTTTCTATCTTTCCTGTAAACCTTTTTTCTTTCTTTGTAAATCAATATTAGGCTTCATTCCTTCCTTCCTTCAATAAGTAGTAACGATTAACTAAGTGCCAGATGTTTAAGTCTAATTGTAAGGCTAGACATTTAAGCTTAACTGTAAGATCATTTAATCTGTAAACTAAAAGTAACAAAAGGAAGAGACTGGAAGGTAGAAGCTTCTAGAAAATAAAAACACAACAGAGTAGCTTTGACCATGAATGAAGAGCAGAAATAGCTTCTCATTCATATATTTGCTGAGTTTCAACTGAACAAGTGGGATAGTAATCAGAGGAAAGTGTAAAAGAGATTAGCAAGTTTGAAGTTATTTTTAAAATGTGAGTTTTACTCAGTAACTTACCAAGAAGAAGATATACCACTTCAATGCCTTAGAAAACCAAAGCCTGTTTTATGAGCCTCTCCGTACCTCCTCTGTAAAATGGGGTAATACATTTCAGTCTCCTAGGTCTAGCTTGAGAACTGGGTGAATATAGGTAAAATGTGTTAATGATATTATTATATATTACATATTACATATGTAACATATATATAATTATATATTACATATAATATATACATATCATCATATAATCATATAATACATATTATTATATATTACAATGATCTTCTGTATTATCTATATAATAGTGATATATTTGATATCCCAGATACTGTTGTACTTACTTTTCATATGTTCGCTCCTTTAATCCTCCTGACACCCTATGAAGTAGGTGTAATTCTCCTTGTTTTGCAGATGAGATTTTGAGGCTCACTCTAGACATTTCCTCTAAGAGATAAAAACGTTTTTCTAGAAATTTCAGATACATCAAGAATAGTAATTATAAAGAAAAAAATCTGAAATTATCTTTACAGAGCAAAAATCGTTTTGTTCATTTAAGAGCGAAAAACATATCTTGCACATTTATTCTTAGCAATTAAATTTCATTGAAATTAAAGTAGAATTTATTCTGACAATAATTATACATGGAAGAACTGAGTTTGCACTGACAAGTTTTCACCTTTCAAAGATCCAATGTGAGAGATGGGTATTCACATCCCTACAAATTCAGTGATTACATTAAGTTAGAAAGCAGATGGCCGGGTAGCAGCTATTAGCACTTTTAATACATAAAACTGTTGCTTTTCTTTCAGGCAGAAGTGGGATAGATCCAGGCTAATGTTCACTCCCTGAGAATGTTTTCTTCCCTTTCTTTTTTTTTTTTTTTTACTTTTTTGCACTTCACAGAAAACTGATTATGTTTTCTAACCTGCCACAGTTTGCTATATGGTAATTCTGTTTGTGATTACTTGCCTGTTTATTCACACAACCCAGAAGAGACTGGTTAAGAAGGTCTGTTTCTCCTTCTCCATAGCCCAAGCTACCTGAGGCAGGCATTTCATTGGCGCCCTCCACTGCACACTTAATCCATGGAGTATCAGCCATGTGGGTCGGGGGAGATGGAGCTCCCCAAGTCCCAGTCTCTACATGACCAAGGAAATCAACATAAACCCACCCCCTTACCAGTGCCTGGCTTCTCGGGGATGGGCACACCTAGGCATAACCCAATCTACGTGGTAATGGCCTGAGTCAGTTCAGTCAGCGTGAAGCCCAGACAGGTTGGAGGAAGAGAAACTCCTCTTAAGGGTATGGTGTGAGGATGTGAGATTTGGAGTTGCTGCAGCCATTTTGCCACCATGAGGGAAGCCAGCTGAGACTGAAAGCAACATACACAGGAGGGCACAGCCAAGATAATTTCAGAAAAAGAGAATTCAAACCCTGATCAAACTTTACCTAAAGATCACTCTATCTTTTGACCTTTCATACAATTCCTTTCATACAATGAACCAATAAATTCCCCCTCCCCTTATTTTTTGAGACAGGGTCTCACTCTGTTGCCCAGGCTGGAGTGCAGCAATGTGATTATAGTTCACTGCATTCTTAAACTTCTGGGCTTAAGCAATCCTCCCATCTCAGCCTCCCAAGTAGGTGGTACTACGGGTACCCACTACCATGACCAACTAATTTATTAAAGTTCTTTGTACAGACAAGGTCTCACTATGTTTCCCAGGCTGGTCTCAGTTCTTGGCCTTAAGTGAGCCTCCTACCTTAGCCTCCCCAAAGTGCTGGGATTATAGGCATGAGCCACTGTGCCTGGCCAAATTCCCATTATTTTCAAAGCCATTTTGAGTTAGGGTTTCTGCTGTTTGCGACTGAAATCATCTTAGTGGATGCTGATTGTGAAGCCAGGAATCAGGCCTGCCGAGAAATACTGTATGTGAAATCCAGGACTGGTTATTTAGCCAAATGGTAACACTGTCAGTAATGACTTGGTTTTTATTAGAGCAGCTGATTAACGGCTTCCTGATGCCTTTTATGTCTTCCCCACACCGCACTGATTTTGTTGCCTTGATGTGGTCCCTATACCTCTGGGTCCCTTCTTTTTGTTCATCCTTGGTGATCTGGCTGGACATCTTTCCATGCTTCTCTAATTTGCCTTTCAGAACTTTGCACAGTTCTGCTTTGCTAATTTGGCATTGTGTCCCCTGCCCTGCACTTCCCATACAGTTTGTTCACCTGCCAACACTGTCTGTTTAAAGAGCATCCAGATCTCTGGACTCTTCTCTTCCCATTGGGTCTCTTTTTAATTTTTTTTTTTTTTTTTTTTGCCAGTGCCCTAAACCTGTTGAAATTTGTTTTCCCAGAACTGATTATTTTTTCCTCATCAGTTTCTTTCCTTTTCCTTAGGAAAGAAATGATATGCCTTTTTTAAATTACTTTCACAGAAGGTTCAATACTCTGTCACTTCTTTATTAATTCTGCCATTATTGAAAATTGAGTTAGAAAGGACCTTTGCCTTATGATGCATTTGGTACCAAGTAATTATCTCCGGTGTACTTTCAAATCTATTTCACAGCTTGTGGTTGACCCATTTCTTTTTCCAGCAAATATCAGGATAGTTAGAAACCTGTCTGATCACCACCACATTAGGGTCTTCAGATGCAGGTCTTCTTATAATTGTATGTGGGATAAATTAAAATACAGCAGAAATAACTATGCATTTATATTGTTTGCTTATCTCAAAGACAATATAATAAGTTTTAAAGATAAAAATGAAATGACCACCATAATCCCAAAAGTAAAAACAATTACTTTTTATTTTTTACAACCTTCCCTGCCTCCCAACACGCACTGACATTATTTCCACATATTCTTGGGAAGAAACAACTTAGAAGTTTTAAGAGGTGGCTGCAAGATTCTTCTGAAGGGAGAGAAATGTATTTTTAGTAAAACCAGCCTCGGGACCATTTTGGTTGTGGAAAGAGAGCCTCTAGGATTCGTCTTACATGTGCTCTCCCAAACCCCACCGTGAGCATGCTTCTTTGCAATGTGACTTTGTGGCTCCCTCCAAGTGGAGACCCTGACTTGCTTTGACTGACAGAGTGCAGCAGAAGGGATGATCCCCCGGTTGTCCCCAGGCTTCAGGAATCCTTGAATGATTCTGGTTGTTCTCTTGGAACCCAGTGCAACCTGCACAAGCCCAGGCCAGCCTCCTGGAGGATGAGAGACTGCGTAGAGCAGAGTCAAGTCAGCACAGTTGTGCCAGCCGGGACCCTGGACATGCAAGAGCCCGGCCAGCCAAGCAAAGCCAGCCAATGGGTGACACAGGAGCAGGCAGACGCCCAGCTGAGCCCAGTCCAAACTGCTGACCTGGAGCCCAACAAGCAGCTGTTGGCGATGGCTCATTAAGCAGCCACAGTGAATTGATACAGAAATATTTAAATCTCTGAGGACAGCATCGTGGAGGGTGCTGGGCCTGAGGAGAAGCTGTGCAAGAGGGAAATAGGAGGTGAGGAAGAGAGACCCCCCAACAAGGCCAGTGACGTTAGTGAGATTTTGGTTGTGAGAACGGCCGGGAGACGGAACCGCATGTGGGATTACAGAGTAAAGCCTTCTTCAGCCCTGCCCTGGGTGGTCAGTAAACATCTCCTACTTAGGAGTGCCACTTGCGTTAGGCAAGTGGCATTTTTCAGAAATCAAAGAAGAAAGGGCTGTGTTTTATGTCTGCAATCATGAGGAGATGAGGGAGGAAGGAAAAGGGACTCCTTGCGACAGGTGAGACCAGAGAGAATTGAAGGTCTAGGTGATCAGGCAATGCGCAGGATAATAAGGTAATGTGGAAGAATACATCCCACTCAAAAATTCCTGGAAATACTGGAAGAATGATGTATTTTTCACTCCATGTGGGCTCACGCCAATGGTATTGGAATCTTAGTGGATAAGGTGGCCCCTACAGAGAGAGAACTCTCACTCGGAGCTGACATCAGGTTATCCAGAGCGTCTGTCTACCATACATCACGGTTTATATTTTCACCGCTGTCTCCATGGAAGGTGGCTGCCAGGGAGGATGCATGGCCCACCCGTTCCGCTCTGACATCAGTAAAAAGTCATTTTCATTGCTCATTTTCCTTTTCATAAATCCGGGATGAGAGGAGAAACCATCCGCACTACCCCGTGAACAAAGCCAGGCGACAGCAAGGCAAGTACGAAGTTAAAACTAAATCCCGGGACTTATTTGAGAAGGGAACAAGTCAGACAAGATGTGGAAACAGGAGGGTCCAGCATATTCGTGGAAGAGAAACCGTTTAGTTTGGCGGATTGTAACAGGCAATATTTTGAAACACCATATGATGTATTTTTTTTCTCCTTAGTATTTCCAGAATTGGTTTTCTTATTTGTTAGTTTGGTTAGTTGGTTGTTTTTAAAACCTTGCAGCTTTCTCTCTGTTTAAGCCAAGAAGCTGAAGATAATTTTTTCGCAGCGAAAGGGGAGACAGAATGCCACCCAGAACAAAGACGTCCTTGCTCAGCTTTGAGTTTCAACCTGGATTTTCAAAATAAAGTCTGCAAATAAATAATCATCCCCAAAATTAGACTTTCAAGCAGGAGTGGGAGGTTTTCTCAGACATCTTAGAGCAGAGTTTTTCTATAAAGGACCAAAGTTTGGAGGATTGGCCTCAGAGAAGAATGCAAGAGAATAAGATTGAAAAAGTTCGTGCCACGCAGAGGAGAGAAACGGCCTCTGTGTTGGGAGGAGAGGCTGGGAGTGCAGGAAGAGACGGGAACGAGGTTGGTGGTGGGAGCTTGGCCTACTTTGGAGCTGGAGGAAATAAAAAAAATCAGAAGGAGCCTGGAGGGGTTTAAGCTTCTCGGGGAAGGTCCAGTTTCAGCAAAGCACCACGTCCATCCTGGCTGAGGGAGATTGCTAAGCCAGTGAGCTTAGGGCAGCTTCGCAAGTCTCCGTGCATGATTTTGTGGTGCAGGGAAGGCAGCCAGCAGCTCCCGGCATCCTGGGAGGGCCCAGCTGTGCTGAGATGACCCAGATTCCAGAGGGACTGGGGTCCTACAGAGAGCCTCAGAAGTGGGGGCTTCTAAACTTGGATCCGTGAGAGACGACGGGCATGAACACAGGTGCCCTTGACACACTGCCAACACTGGCTACACATCAGCGGCCACCAACACAGAACGCCCTGTGACAGGGAGTGCCGAAACCACCTGCGTCGCGACAGTGAGGATGGAGATGAGGAGCAAGCAGGGTAGCATGACTTTTCTAGAGGGTCCTATGCTTCTCCATAAGACTCCCCCGCCTGCCCGTGGAGGCCCAGCGGGGAGGGCAGCATGGAAGGAGAGAACACTTGGAAGGAAGGAAAAACTTGGAAAGATGTAAGCAGTTAGCCAAAAGGAGCTATTTTTAATCAAAAGAGGCTAGACACTTTTAATTGGCAAAGTCAAGTTTTTCACCCATCAGTGGAAAGATGTGTAAAAATTAAAGGAAGTTACGTAAATTTTTTCACATCTGAGTCAACATATGTGAAGTTTTTTTTTTTTTTTTTTTTGGACCCGACTACGTGTAGGATATATTTGAAGGAGAATGGTGGGAGGTAAGACTGGGGAGGTAGGTTGAAATTAGAATCAATTGAATTGAGGAAAAGGAAATCGAAGACATTCATGTCAATTTCCTGTGATCTCCTCTGAATAGAAAGGCTAGGACGACATCCGATAAACCGAGAATAAAGTGAAGGTTTTCAGTGCTTATAAAGAATTCCTCATTTCTTCCTTCCAGAGGACATCAGTCCTCTGCCTAAAGGGCATAAGTAAAAAATCTTCTTTCCAAGGAAATTATTAACAAAATTATCCAAAAAAGGCAAACCTCATATAGCCACAGTGCAGGGAAGTCCATCAGGATCTGCTTTAGAACTCCAAATACCCGGCCCCAAGTCTTGGCTGCAGGACATCTGCCTCCAACATCTGTCTTGCACATTCATGACACTCATAGGCAGAGGAGAAAAGACCCTCCTTTCTTTTACACCTTGAACTTTGTTGTTTTAGCTCATAATTAGTTCAGTTTAAGAGAATAATCCAAATAAAGTGACCTCGGAGATTAAAACACATTAGCTTGTCTTCTGTTTTAAATCAGCGTCAGCAGATGTTTATTGCTTCAAACAGGACAAAATAATCAAGGTGATCCCTTAATGCTTTACACCTTGCAGTTGAAGATTAGGAACGACCATCAAAGCTTGAAAAAGCAACACATCTGCTTCAAAGCGAAACGCGGAGCTAGCCATGAGATCTCCCCCACATGTGCGCAACATTCAGGCAAGATGAGGTCCGCCTGGGGCTACGATTTCCCTGCAAATGAAGGGAGGCGGAAGTCTGTGGAGAAGCAGACAGCGGTATTTGCAAGCAGTCAAGGGACCCATCTCACCACCCTTATTTATGGGCCTGTTTGTAAGTTTGGATTCCGTCCACAATGGAAATTGAGCAAATTCTCATGGCAGCAGCCCACCAGAGAAATACTTCTCACAGCTCAAGCACAGACTTTTCAGAGGCCCTCAGCTTCTTTCTCTCTCTCAAAGTGGTTAATTGCACACAGGAGTTGCAGAAAACTCATATTTGCCTTTTAGCGCAACCTAAACATCACGCAGTAGAACTTTTGAGAAGTAAGGTCACTTTTTAGGTCATCTTGGCACTTACTAGTGGCACAGTTGTAAGACCTTACTATTAGTCCAAGAGTACGACTACACCTTCTTAAATACCTAATTTGCACTCGGTGAATCACCCACTGGGAGAACTTGGCTCATTCAGAATTTAAAATATACTGAACTGCCTGAAGGCGCTTGAGGGGGCTCCTTGTTTTAGGAATCCGTGACTGTGAAGCTGCTGGAATGACAAAATGGCTGATGACCTGGCATAACCCAAAGAAATAATGAGAGTGCACATAAATGAAGCCACTGTGTTGATAAAAGAAACCCCTCATCTAACCAAGAGGGTAGACGAAGACTTGTCCAACATGGTACCCACTGGCCACATCCGACTCCGGGGCAATTGAAATGAGGCTGGTGCAGATTGAACAGTGCTGTAATTTGAAAATACAAGCCAGTTTCCAAGACTTAGAGCAAAGAGAGAAAATATATCATTAATAACTTTTTAATAACTATTAAATGTGTAAATGATAATATTTTAGATGCACTGGATTAAATGTATTAATTAATTTCATCTGTTTTCTTTTTCTTTTTAAATTATGCCTACTAGAAAATGTTTAGTTACACAGTGGCTCGTATTCTGTTTCTGTTGGACAGCTCTGCTCTGGAGCTATACCAGGGCGCTACATGCAGGTAGAGCTCATTTCATAGTTGTGGACTCTCTCTAAGGTATAAGAAATCAACATTATTGGTTACTTTTGAGACTTTGTCAGTTATGCCAATTTTTTCTTAACATTTTATTCTAATACTTTTTATGCCTCTTCCTTAGTCCTGGCCCTCTACAAGTTTATACTAGCTTCGACATAGCAAAATGTTGATTGGTCTCATTTCTTCTCTTATAATCTATTCATTGTGCCTCTACCGGATTAAACTTTAGGAAACCCTTGTATAGATTTTTTTCCCCCTGCTTAAAACCCAGTGACTACAGTCTGGGGAATTTGCAAATTCTTGGCTTTCCAGAGATTCTGAGTCAGTAGGTTGGGGTAGGGCCCAGACTTCGCTTTTTAACAGGTACCCAGATTGGTCTTATGCAGGAGGTCTGAGGAATACTCTTTAGAATCAAGCTCAGATTCCTCAAAGTAATTTTCAAGTTTTTTTTTTTTTTTTAACCTTCATAATCTGGGCTTGGTCCAATCTGTCTTAGGGAGGATGGGAAGCAAATAGGCCTCTGTCCTGAGAAGTTGTGGCACATCCCTACTTGAGGGCAGGAGCTGGCCTTGAAGTTTCCTGTTCTGCTATTCTGTGACCCCAAACTTACCATTATGATTTATCTCAATCTTCAGAGGAATCTTTCCCAACTTCTGCCTGGTTTGGGGCAGTCGACCTTTTGTAGTGATGAGATCATAGTATGAATCTATGTTGACCAAGACAGTTTTGACACATGTCCTTTACAAATTATTTCCTTTGGTTTTCTGTTGATCAGCTTCAGATATCTTCAGGGATGCTAATGCCAAGACTTAAATAAACACTTACTCTAATAAATAAAGGTGATGACATTACAGACTGATGAAATTGAGGCCAAATCTGGTCCACAATTTGTTTTGATTTTTCTACATTGTGGCTGTTGGGGATTGAATGTTGTCTCTTCTAAATATGTTGAAGCTTTAATCCCCAATTTGATGGTATTTGGAGAGAAGGAGGTAAATAAGGTTAAACGAGGTCATACGGATGGAGCCCTATCCTATAGGACTTGTGTCCTTTTAAGAAGAGCAGATGACAAAGATTGGTCTCTCTCTCGCACACAGGAAAGTCCAGGTGAAGACACAGTTACGAGGTGGCCAGCTGCAAGCCAGGAAGAGAGGCTTCCCCAGAAACCAACCTGCTGACACTTTGATCTTGGACTTCCAGCCTCCAAAACTGTAAGAAAATACATTTCTGTTGTTTAAGCCACCCGGTCTGTGGTATTCTGTTACGGCAGCTCTCATAGAGTAATAGAGCTGCCATATTTAAAATTTGGGAGATTGAGTATAAAAAATGAGTTTCTATTGAGTAGTTGTAAGATCTGCCAACAATTGTCCGAAGGTGTGTAGTAATTTGTGTGTATTCTCCAGTTCACTACAGTCTCCAACACTCCTATTTGTGTCCCAGACATGGAGGCTAAAGGTCAGTTGGTAATTGTATCACTATTTGGGGGGAAAAAAAACGTATCTAGCTCTTTTCCCTCATTTATGTTACTTGCCTGGTACTTGTGGACATTTAGGGTTGTAATTGCTAATGTAACTAATCTGATGGCAAACGTCAGGTTTTTTTCTAATAGTGAGAAAGGATTTGCTTTTAACTATCCATGTTTTTTTGTCTGAATTCCCTTTTGATATACGCATAATCTTCCTTTATAAGCAAGCCAACCAGCTCCAGATTCTTCACGTCTCTAAGAACCATACTGATAAACACAAATATGTCTTTCAATCATGAAAATAAATTAGGACATGATTCTACACTGTAATGACAAATCTTAACTCTGAACATCATGGGCCAATTATGTAATATGTAAAGGATGTCTTTTATCAACCAATAAATCAGGGTGACATGAACTAGCAAAAGAAAAGCTTCCTTTTATCTTGACAGCATAAGTCACTTTGACTTGAAAATTTGAAAATAATGGATTGGCAGTATAAGGATTCCATCTGTTACACGATTTCAAGTCAGCCACGACAGTTATGCATCAGAAACATATTGAAATATCAACTTTACATCTTGCATTTATAGAAATTGAAGCATAAAATACTTTAAGAGCCAGAAAATGTAATAACCATTTGTCTGAGAAAACGGAAGTAGAAGCTGGAGACAGAGATTAAAGTGGAGGAGAAAAAGAAAGAAAACAAATGTTGGAATGAGAGGAAATTAATGTAGCAATTAGAGCACAATGGAGAAAAATATGATGCTTTAAGGGAGAACAGAAGTCTATGAACCTGTTCGGTATTTACTTACTAGTTGGCACAACTTGGATGGGAGTGGACCTCTATTAGATCTATTCAGGCAAAATATAGAAAGCGACTTAGTAAATCACAATATTGTTCATCTTAGGCATCTACAATGGAATAAATGAATGAATGGGTCAAAATCATAGTTTTCTTCTTGAAACAACCATACTGTATGACACAATCTATCAGTGATCTTTTGAGTTATTATTTCATTTGTGTGTTTCTCTATTCTCAGGGTAAAATACAAAACAAATACAAAAACAAAATAAGGAAATGGTCAGAATTTACATAGGAGCCACTCTAGTCTGTTTCAATTTTGCTGGTTTGTAGTTTAAAGCCATTACAAATGTGTTATTTTGAGCCGGGCGCGGTAGCTCACGCCTGTAATCCTAGCACTCTGGGAGGCTGAGGCGGGCGGATCGCTCAAGGTCAGGAGTTCGAAACCAGCCTGAGCAAGAGTGAGACCCCGTCTCTACTATAAATAGAAAGAAAGAAATTAATTGGCCAACTAAAGATGTATATAGAAAAAATTAGCCTGGCATGGTGGCGCATGCCTGTAGTCCCAGCTACGTGGGAGCCCGAGGCAGAAGGATTGCTTGAGCCCAGGAGTTTGAGGTTGCTGTGAGCTAAGCTGACGCCACGGCACTCACTCTAGCCCGGGCAACAGAGTGAGACTCTGTCTCAAAAAAAAAAAAAAAAAGAAGAAGATGTACAGGCCGCGGTGGTAGCCCAAGCCTGTAATCCTAGCACTCTGGGAGGCTGAGGCGTGTGGATCTCTCAAGGCTTAGAAACCAGCCTAAGGAAGAGTGAGACCCCGTCTCTACTAAAAATAGAAAGAAATTAATTGGCCAACTAAAACAATATAGAAGAAATTAGCCGAGTATGGTGGCGCATGCCTGTAGTCCCAGCTACTCGGGAGGCTGAGGCAGAAGGATTGCTTGAGCCTAGGAGTTTGAGGTTGCTGTGAGCTAAGCTGGCGCCACGACTCTAGGCACTCTAGTCCGGGCAACAGAGTGAGACTATGTCTCAAAAAAAAAAAAAAAGAAGAAGATGTACATATGACAGAAAAGCATATGAAAACATTTTCAACATCATATGGCATTAGGGATTGCAACTTTATACAATAATGAAATGCCACTACATATTTATTAGAATTGCTGAAATCCAAAACACCAATAACCAAACGCTGATGAAGATGTGGAGGAACAAAAGCTCTTATTCATCACTGGTAGAATACAAAATGGTATATAGCTACTTTGGAAGACAATCTGGCAGACTCTTACAGAGCTAAACCTTTCACCATATAATCCAGCAATCATGCTCCTTGGTATTCACCCAAATGAGCTGAAAGCTTAACATCGACACAGAAACTTTCACACAAGTATTTATAGCAGCTTTATACATAACTGTCAAAAACTGGAAGCAACCAAGATGTCTTTCAATAGGTGAATGCATAAAATTCATGTATGCTACATACACACAATGAAACATTATTCAGTGATAAAGAGGAATGAGGGGTCAAGTCACAAAAAACCATTGACATTCTGGAAAAGGCAAAACTATGGAGAACCCAGTGGTTGCCAGGGGATCAGGCAAAGAGAGGGAGGAATAGAGCATAGAGGATTTTTTTTAGGGCAGTGAAACCACTCTGTTTGATACTATAATGGTGGGTACATGACATTATGGACTTTTCAAAACCCATAGAACTCTAGAACATGAAGGGTGAACCTTAATACGAACTATGAACTTTCGTATTCATATTTGTCCCTTTAGTCCATATTTGTATTTTTGGCAATAAACATAAAGCATAAAGCACATACTATGAAGGAAAAGGATTGATAAATTTGAAAACATTCAAATTTAAAACTCCATGACCAAAGACACCATAAGGTTAAATGACAAGTCATTAGAAGAGAGAAGATATTTGGAATGTGTATGATCAAAAAAGTATTTGTATTCAGAATACCACTAATCAATAAGAAAGTCAAAACACCCAATAGGATAATGGGCAAAGAATACCAATTCTCAGAGGAGGAAATGCAAATAGCCAATAAGCTTTTGAAAATGTATTAATACCTCCCTAACTAATAATCAAGGCAATGTAAATTAAAACAATCATGAGATATCATCTCCCACCGATTAGATTGGAAAAAATTTTGAAGTCTAATAATGCCAAGTATACATTACTTATGGAGAAGTAAATTTATTTTTTTTAAAACTGGCGAATAATTTTGCAATTTTTAAAAAAGTTTAAGGTGGGCATTCTTTATTACCCAGCAATATCAATTCCAAGTATATACAAAAATCCCACACATGTACAGGAGAAAGTGTGTATAAGAATGTTCACTGCAATATTGTTCCTAATAGTTAAAAACTGGCAACAATATAACTGTCCCACAATATGGGAATGATCAGTGATTAGATGGATGGATAGATCAATAGGTCAGTAGATGATGAAAAGAAAGAAAGAAAAGGAAGGAAGGAAGGAGAGAGAGAAGGAAAGAAAGAAATCCTATAACAGAGTAAAGATGGCAGATGGAACATATTTATCTACTTAATGCACACGTGCAGGGGACAACAGGGGCCCTAAAGTCAAAAATCAAGCAGTAGTTCTGGGAATCCACCAACACTTCTAGTTAATTTCTTTGTCTCTTCTCTCCACCTGTTTTTACCTCTCTTCTGCTTCGCATTCGTTTTGCTTCCTCGTAATTTCTCCTTACTGATTTCTCTTCGTGTATCTTCCTACCATTCAGATGTTACTCAAAAGCTCTTCTCAAGGGTCCTTTCTATTGCTTCCTTTATCACAACAGTTTTATTTTTTACATATCATTTGTCACAATGTGAGTTATCTTGAAATCACTACATTTACTTTTTTAGGGTCCATCTTTTGTACTAGAATGTTAGCCCCAGAAGAGCAGAGTCACAGTTAATCTTGTCTATTATTTACACTACCTAGAATAGTGCCTAGAACATAAAGAAATACTCAATAAATAAATGCTTAGGTCTACCTAGTTAACCCTGAAACTATGCCAATCTCACATATGAATAGCCCTCAGCTAGGGGTTATATTAACTGATCATCACCACAGAGTACTCTCTTGCCCATTAGTTATCTTTGGGTTTGAAAAAAATCTTAACTGCAGGGTGTCAGTAAAATTGTCCAGCATCTGTAACACTTGTCTAGAAGATATAAGATAGTTATAAATATATAACATTAATACGAAGTATCCAGTACATTTTAGTCCCCTTCCTGTATTTAGCATGACATTGGGACCCTCCAATACCTGGAATGGCCTGCCTCTTATGTCTGCTTCTTTAAATCCCATTCATTCTTCAAAGATTAACTCTCTAGCAATCTTCTTCATGGAGCTTATC
Organism: Lepilemur ruficaudatus; assembly: GCA_963574885.1. Taxonomy (NCBI): domain Eukaryota; kingdom Metazoa; phylum Chordata; class Mammalia; order Primates; family Lepilemuridae; genus Lepilemur; species Lepilemur ruficaudatus. The sequence continues at coordinate 8,045 of CAUYRT010068982.1, read as the reverse complement.
TGGATTTTTCTAGTCCAAATTGACTCCCCCTTTTATACATCTGTTAAAACACCTAAATAATTCTGCCTTGCGACACCCACATTGTGGATTTAAGTCACAATGATTATGCCACATAAAAAAGACTAGAAAAATCATTTCTAACTTGTTACATAATGAGCATTTTGTATGAAAGAATGAAAAGATCTCTGAATATAAATTCAGGGGCTGTTGTGTGTCCTAAGTGTTTTAATTACAATGGGGTTATATTTAGTTACCAGAGTAACAATGTAAAGAATTTGCAGAAGAAAATATTCTGTGAAACACATTACAGAGACATGTCTCACAGCTAGATCTACCAAATTGAAAACATGTTTAAAATGGAATCACTCTCACACACCTAACAGAAAATCAGGTAGTTAGTGTCACTGTAAAGTGAAGTGAAAATTCAGGAATTCAAAATATCTGTGATACCAGGCATTCAAAGACATACCTACTCTGCTCCTCCCCCCAAAAGAAAACAGAGTGACTAAGTGCTTAGATTTTCAGAGATGGTACATCAAAATAAGGCTGCACCTGTTCTGCGTATCATAACTTCAAGATAGCCTAAGGGAACTGGTCATCTCTAAAACTGCTGCAACAACCACATTAATCATCTAAGAAAGGTTGTGCTGTTCATATTTGTGCTCAGTTACATGACATAATAAATATTTAACTCTATACAACATGTCTATTAGTCTTTGTTCTATCTTGTTTCTTTCTCATATTTCTAGAATCAGACTGTAACCCTATTTGAGCCATAAGATTACCTCTTGAGATTAGGAATTCTGTAATTTCCCACTTTATATCCTCAACAGTCTTAAGATAGCATCCTTCATATAATAAATTACAAGTATGTGTTTTAATTGAACAAAGAAACATATCAAACTGTCCTTAACTTTCATCTACTAAAATATGTAAGCGAAAAAACTTTTTAAGGATTGTTATATGAGTAATGAAAGGAATGCATCTTACCAAATGTTAGATCACATCTTAAAGCCATGAAGTGTTTGGCTAGTAGAGGAATCAACACATCAACAAAAAAAGAAAGATGCAAGTATATATGAGTGTTTAGGATGCAGTAAAGGTAATATTTTAAATCAGTGGGGAAAAGTGGATTACTCAAAAATAATGGTAGCTGGTGCAGCGGCATGCACCTAGAATCTCACTTAGGAGTGTAAGGCAGAAGGATTGCTTTAAGGCCAGGAGTTCGAGGCTGTGGTGCACTATGATTGCACCTATGAATAGCCACTGCACTGTGGCCTGAGCAACATAGCAAGATCCTGTCTATAAAATTTTTTTTAAAAGGATAGTAATGTTGGGATTATTTTTTAAGGATTTTGATAAAGTTGGGTTAGCAGTCCTCATTACTGTTATGTAAGTGGTAGTAATTAAAAGCTTACAAATGCTGATCAATATTTCATCATAGTTCTCTCTCTATATGTATCAGTGGCAAATATATCATTTTAAAGGTGAAAAAAACAGATATTTAGCTTACCTTAATCCTAGGTGTTTTTAAAATTCATTTTCCCCAGGACTTAGCTGATGATTGGCATTTAGTAGTACTTAATAATTATTTGCTGAATGATAAAATAGGCAACAGACTAAATATGTTCTGCATTATAGTTTAAAGCAATTTTTTCAGACTCCAAAGTATCCTGAATTGAACAATTAGCCTTTATTGTTTTGCTGTAATACAATTCCAACTTTTATCCAAATATATATAATCACTTTAACACCAATTTCTAAGTTAAACTTATAGTAACTTTCTGCCTGTTTGGTCCTCCATAAGGAATACTTGAAATAACATTTTGAAGAAAGAATTTCAGAGCAGTGATGTGTACACACGAAGTAGAAAAGGCTGGACGGGCACAGTGGCTCATGCCTGTAATCCTAGCACTCTGGGAGGTCCAGGTGGGTGGATCGCTCAAGGTCAGGAGTTCAAAACCAGCCTGAGCAAGAGCAAGACCCCATCTCTACTTAAAAAAAGAAAGAAATTAATTGGACAACTAAAAATACTTAGAAAAAATCAGCCGGGCATGGTGGCGCATGCCTGTAGTCCCAGCTACTAGGGAGGCTGAGGCAGAAGGATGGCTTGAGCCCAGGAGTTTGAGGTTGCTGTGAGCTAGGCTAACGCCATGGCTCTCTAGCCTGGGGAACAGAGTGAGACTCTGTCTCAAAAAAAAAAAAAAAAAAAAAGTAGAAAAGGCTAATGCCTACACTTGTGTGCCTATAGCATATGAAAAACACACAAGAGCCTCGCTCCCCAGCTTCAGATTCTTCTAGACATTGTTTCAAAGGACACAATGTTGTTTTCTTGCTCTTTAGGAATTGAGAGGTAATAAAGGGGATTAAAAGGATTTGAGCTTTGTACTTAGACAGTCCTGATGTAAAATTCAAGGACTTTATTTCATCTTTTTGACCTCAGTTTCCTTATCTGCAAAACAGTGATAATAACAGAGATGCAGAGAAGATTTAAATAGATGGTTGTCAAGTCTTTGGAACAATGCCTGGTCCTAATAAGGGCTCAGATATGTTTATCTGAATTATAGCTTTGGGGTATGCCTAAAATGCTTCTCTCTTCCTTCCTTGGGATACTTTTATTAGAGGCTAGAGGAGACTATTCTGAGGGAGAAGTAAAGAGATTATTAAGGACATACTTTCTCTCATTCTTTGTAATCTACTAAGTCTGCTCATGTTACTCTCCTTTTCTTCCCACTGTATGTTTTAAAGCTGCTATGAGTAACATGACCTGGAAAGAGAGCACAATAGCAAGGAATGAGGAGTGACATAGTGACTGGTGGCTCAGAAATAATGTCTGCATGTCACCTAAAGCCAGAACAGATGCAGGAAGATTGGCTGGTATGGATTTGGAGGATTTATGGATGTGAAAACTTTGATGATTGCTAAAAAGATAAATGAAATACTAGTTTTTTAATGAAGATGGGCAGAATGTAGCACTATTAATTGTAAACTGGCAAGATAAACCAGGATGCCTACACAACCGCTAGATAACAGATTGTCAAGCAATTCAATAATAATCATCCAGAAGAGGTTAAAATACAGTGAGGTGAAATCCTGATAGCTTTGAAAGAGTAAAGCCTACTGTATTAATTAATTAATTTATGATGGTGTTAGGACATTAGTGACAAAAAGGATTGGATTTGATCTGTTTGAACCTTGGTAAGATGCAATTCTTTCTTCTTGTCAACACATTAAAATCATATGGTCTAGAATCTAGTATTGTAAGTCAGAAAATTGACTGGAAATCTTATCCAAATGGTTAACAGTACCAGTGCTGCTGAAATTTACTAAATGGGGATATTTAAGGATTGGTCCAAGGAATTTTTTAATATACTTTTATGTGACAAAAATGAGACATGTTACAAAAACCAGTAGGAGTTTCTACTCATCCCACATCTCTGAGTCATTGTTCAGAAACAGCAATTGCCAAACTGAGATACAACCTCTTGTCCGAAAACCATATGTCTGAAACAAATATGTAAGAGGTGGCCAGTACACAGACCCTCAATGGAAAAAAATTTAAAAAAGTAAGGTGAAGGAGGAAAAGAGGAAGAGGCAGCGTGGCAGAAAAATCTAAATAATATAAAGTGTCCTAATTAACTTTAAAAGGAATACAAAACTTAAATATTTAGATAGATACAAATTGATTCTTTTAATGTTAATTATATCTTGAATTGATCACAAAGTAATAAATGTTAAAAACAGAACACATCAATCTTGGAGAATGTTCCATGTGCTAATGAAAAGAATTTATATTCAGTAGTTTTGGGGTAAAATGTTCCGTAAATGTGGTTGGGCCTATTTGTTCTAGAGTCCTGTTTAAGTCCAGTGTTTCTTTATTTTATGCTTGGATAATCTACCCAGTTCCATGAGTGGGATGTTGAAGTCCCCAGCAATTACGATGCTGCTACTTATCTCTTTGCTTAGATCTTGGTAGAATCTGGGCGCTTCTGTGTTAGGTGCATAAATATTTAGGATTGTTCTGTCTTCTTGTTGATTTGCTCCCTTTATCATTATATAATGATCATTTTTGTCTTTCTTTCTTTTTTTTCTTTTTTAGAGACTATGACCATACCACTCCAAATGTGTCTGATCATGTCTGAACAATTTTTAGAGCACTTAAAGTTTTCAAGAGCCTTAGAACTAAGAAAGAAGTAATGCTACTTAAGATATAAGATACTCAAGAAGAAAATAATTTAGAATATATGTAAACCACCTGATATAAACATTAGTTACAGTGTAATGAACAGTATATCAAAACTGTTATGTTATTTGTTTCACTTAATTTTATTATGCTATAATAACTGTGAATTATTGTGAATTGTGAATTGTGCTTAAATATTTATAATAAAGACAATAGAATACCTAAAGTATGTCCCTCTTTCAGTTTGTTTCCTGAAAAAATCTCGTATTTTACTTCAAAACTAGTACAAACGTCATCTCTAGAGAAGCTATAAATAATATACTTCCATATCCTATTATATTGTAATTATCTGTTTATATTTCTTTTTTCCCATACTAGATGTGTGTTCTTTAAGGATAGGAAATACATTTTATTTGTTTTTGTATTTCCTACCTAGCAAAATGCCTGACATATATTAGACACTTAATAAGTGGCTGGATTAATTAATGAATAGATCATATATATAGTCATGGATTGATTAACAGTGGGGATACATTCTGAGATATTCATTGTTAGGTGATTTCATCATTGTGCAAACATCATAGAGTGTACTTATACAAACCTAGATTACGGAGCCGACCACCCCATCTAGGCTATATGGTTATAGCCTATTGCTCCTATGCTACAAACCTGTATAGCATGTTACTGTACTGAACACTGTAGGCAACTGTGACTCAACAGTAAGTATTTAGGTATCTAAATATAGGAAAGTTTCAGTAAAAATATGATGTTATAATCTTATAGGACCACCGTCATGTATGTGGTCTGTCTTTGACTAAAACTTTGTTATATGATGTATCACTGTATTTCTCATCATTAAAAAGTTGAAATTAAATTCTGAGTAACTAGCACATTTTGGAAAGTCATTGATGTCCAGGATCATGAAGTGCTGAATGTGTTAGGTTATTAAGACCTTTTTCCCCAAGGTTACAGGAGATTTACTGACAGAGCTGTTAATTGACTTTATTACTTACCAATTGCTGACACTAACATAGGTATTAAAAATTATGAAAAACATCTAACTTGTATTGGCTTTTTAAAGATTACTCTGTTTACTTCCGGCTGTGACAAATTTATTACTGGGAAGTCAATGAACAGTTCTAAGAGATCTTAATTTCCCAGTAACCTGATAGTGAGGTGGAAGGGGGAATATGACCTAAGGCTTGCAATTCTACACGAGTGTTTAACTTCTTCAAGTAACTCATTAACTATTTGTATCACTAATGTAAAGTGCAGGATGACTGTAAAAAACTAAATAGACAAATGCTTTTGGAAAAGGGAAATCTTTCACGCTCTTATGCTATTAGATGCTCTGCTGCTTGTGAGTTGTCTTACATTCAGTGAGATACTACCTCGAATTTTTTGCTTAGTGTGCTACCTTTTAAGCTTCAAATGTGGTGCAGAGTTATAAAAAAGCCTTCACTTGAACTTTGTTTTATGACTCATTTCTCATAACAATGAAACTTTCAACTTGGCACACACTCAAATAAATATGTGCATGGAAATATTCATCAAAGAGATAAACACAGTAGTGTAGTGATTACTTTTAAAAAAGTTCCATTAAAAAGTACACTTAGTATTGTTCTGTTGTATTCTTATATGTGATAGTATACCTTTTAAATTTTAAACTAGAGTGCCATTGGTATTAACATGGCCATTATCCTAGTTTTACAAGCCTGGCTACAGGTATTTTCATATCTGTTGACTTGGATAAAGTGTCTAATGTAAGCATAAAATTTCTTCAAATAAAAATGTAATATTCTCAGAAATAGTACTAAAGGAAAAACTAGTTTAGTAGCAATCTAGACATTTACGTTTGTCTTTTGTTTCCTAGGACCTAAATGAATCTGGCAATGAAGAACCTAAACTACTTATCTTACAATTTAAGAGTACTTTAACTGAACAGCAATTAAAACTTTTTTCTTTCTGATACAGAACCATGTTTTCCACACACAGATGATAGACAAGAATAAAAATGTTATTTCTCTTATTTATTTACTAATAATTGTAATTTAAAACAGATCTTTGCTTAGGTTGCACTAAAAGAAATATCTCAATCAAGAAAAGCAATAGACTGGGCAGGGTGCTCATACCTGTAATTAATCCTAGCACTCCAGGAGGCTGAGGCGGGAGGATTGCTTGAGGTTAGGAGTTCGAGACCAGTATGAGCAAGAGCGAGACCCCATCTCTACTAAAAATAGAATAATTAGCCGGGCGTCATGGTGTGCACCTATAGTCCCAGCTGCTCTGGAGGCTGAGGCAGAAGGATTGCTTGGGCCCTTGAGTTTGAGGCTGCTATGAGCTTATGATGATGCCACTGCACTCTGGCCCAGGCAACAGAATGAAGCAAGACTCTGCCTCTAAAAATAATACAAAACAATTAAAAAAAATAAAAAGGGAAAAAAGAAATAAAAAAGAAGAAAAGAAAAAAGAAAGAAAAGTAATAGTTTCACTGAATTCAGTTCAAATCAGACCTCTACAGGATTACTATTAACTTATAGTGTTATTAAAATAAATACAAAAGAGTAAGACTTTTAATGAGGATGTGGATAAATATAACCAGAAAATCTATACTGATTATATATCTGTGTCTCCTGGAAGCTAAAGTAGTATGTTAGTTACCAATATACAACTAACATGTATTGAACATTACTCTATGTGAGCCAATGCTCTATACACTTTATAAATATCATTAATTTTCACAGCCACTCTATGAAAAGCCATGCTGCAGGACATAGTTCTCTTCAAGAAAATCAAAACTGTTTACTGACACTGAGCAATTTTAGGCAATTGTTGTGTGAATTCATTCCTAAAGTATATTTTCAACATAATGGACAATTATTTTCAGTTGTAGTTGAACAAATGAGAATAACACATCTAAAATTTTGCTGTCAGTTCTGAGAATGAGTAATGAGTGTGTCCAGAGAAAGTTGAGCAAGTTAGTGAAGCGCTCGAAAATATTTTTGCTTGTGTGAAGGTTAAAGTCGCTGTGGCTCTTTGGCATAGAGAAGAGACTACTCAGCTATCTCCATATATTTGAAGGGCATTTTGTACAGAACAGATTAGATTTTATTTTTGTGTTCCTTTGAGACACAAATAAGATATATGAAATGGGGCAAGGAGACTTCGTCAGCCAATGATTTCCTTTGCTTTGCTGAAAATGCTCAAGATTGTCGTTACCAGAGTAGAGTTTGTTTTTGTTCTTTTAAAATTATTTCAAAATAAATATAAAACAGCTTTACCAAAAAATGAAAGGAAAGAAACAAGAAGGCAGGCAGAAAGGAAAGAAAGTAGAAAAGAGAGCTTGATGGCTCACGCCTTTAATCCTAGCACTCTGGGAGGCCGAGGCGGGAGGATCGGTCAAGGTCAGGAGTTCAAAACCAACCTGAGCGAGACCCCCGTCTCTACTAAAAAATAGAAAGAAATTAATTGGCCAACTAAAAATATATAGAAAAAATTAGCCGGGCATGGTGGCGCATGTCTGTAGTCCCAGCTGCTCGGCAGGCTGAGGCAGGAGGATTGCTTGAGCCCAGGAGTTTGAGGTTGCTGTGAGCTAGCTGATGCCACAGCACTCTAGCCCAGGCAACAGAGTAAGACTTTCTCTGAAAAAAAAAAAAAAAAAAATGACCCTAAGAAATAAAATACCCAATGTTAATTAAAGTATACATGATGGTTATTCTCCTATATTTCTAGTGGAGAATATGTGAAAGTTGATACATTTAAACAAAAAATAATTTGACAAACTAAAACATAACTTTCACACTATAATTCTACCTCTGCCAATCTAATCCTAGTAAAAAAAATCTTAAGTAAGAAAGAAACT
>CAUYRT010068981.1:0-18510 GCA_963574885.1 Lepilemur ruficaudatus | reverse complement strand
CTAGCTCACAGCAACCTCAAACTCCTGGGCTCAAGCGATCCTTCTGCCTCAGCCTCCCAAGTAGCTGGGACTACAGGCATGCGCCACCATGCCTGGCTAATTTTTTCTATATATATTTAGTTGGCCAATTAATTTCTTTCTGTTATTAGTAGAGACGGGGTCTTGCTCTTGCTCAGGCTGGTTTCAAACTCCTGACCTTGAGCAATCCTCCTGCCTTGGCCTCCCAGAGTGCTACAATTACAGGCATGAGCCACCGTGCCCGGCCTAATTACTGACTTTTAATACTTTCTTAATTGAATTTTACAGACTCAAATCAATGGACTCTGTCTTCTATTTTTCCTATTTGGTCTGTGAGTGGGGATGAAGCTGGAATGAGGTCCCCAAGAGGTAGCTTTCTCTCTTTGTGTCTCATCTCTGACTCTCCATTGCTGCTTTCATCCCCAGCCTTGCTGAAAGCCAGCCTTCTTTGTTTCCATGCCCACATAATAGAATCTGGCCATCCCACAATTCCTGTGATTGTGTGTCAAAGGTCCAGGCACCTGTGCATACCAATTTCTACAAGTGTGAATCTGACTGATTTAGCTTTATTAGGAGTCCACCCCTGGACCAAACTATCACTCCCAGGGAGGTGGTATCACAGGGTCTTACCACTGTGGAGCCAGACCTGGGGATTAGAGGAAGCTCCTAGAAGAGGTGCACAGTGAACTGAGTAGACAGCCTAAAGATATCTGCAATGAAATACCCATTTTTTCCATTTCCTACAAGAGCTTTGCTTGTAGCAATCACTTCTAAGTGAAGAACCAGAATTCCTAGCTTTTTTCAAATGGTATTTCTAAAGCAGATATTGCAAATGGGTATTATTACAAATATTGGGTATTTTCTTCCAGAGCTGGTTTCTCTCAAGAGAACAGCCTATCCACTTCCTAGTTGCACAAAGTACCAGGTAGTTATACACCATTTGATTATTGGCCATCTCTTTCTAAAACCAGTTTCTGTAAGGTGAGTAAGGTTGGATTTTCTCTAATTTCCTAGCTTGTTCATTTGGTATTTGTCTTAAAACTTCCAGGATGCAAGAAAGAAACTGGCTAGGTTGTACCTACCTGGGTCCTATCTTTTGATAATTTTAAATATTTGGAGAAAAATCTTATTTCCACCCATTAGGAAAAATTGTGGTGCACTAATCTACACCTTTATCCATAGTACAGCTAAATATAGGTAGTGGTTATGCAATAAAATTTCTAGATACAGAGAAATAATTTTTTATTTTTCAGAGAATATTGGGGTGGGTCAGTAAGCAGGGAGCAAGGGGTCAATTTATTCTCCAGAAAAAAAATTGAATAAAGGTGCCTAGTATTACCCTATGAACTCCACCACAAGACTGGGGGGAATATAATAAGCCTGGTAGCGAAGAGTTATTTTAATTCCTACTTAACATACAGGGGACCCAGTGATTTCTCTCTGTGCCATTATCAACACTTCATATAACACTGCAGGAGAGCATCACTGCTCAGAGCTTGTACTCTGCATCACGCGGACCTATGCTAGATTCCTGGCTCACTCTTTCTTTTTGTGTGATGTTGACCAACTTTGGCTCTTTGAGTTTCCCCATCTACAAAATATAATACACTAACTCTGTGTATTACATTAATATTGGCAAGAGACTTACTACAAGATCTGGGGTCTGATTAACACTCAACAGGAGTAGCTAACATTTCCTGACTGCTTAGCACATAGCAGACACTTTGCATACTCACTGAATCCTCATGACAATCCTATGAAGAAGTACCCCTATTATCCCATTTTACAGATTAGGAAATTGAGGCACAGAGAGGTTCAGAACCTGGCCCACAATAATAGTGAGAAAGCCGGGCAATCTGGCTAATATCTGTCATCTTAACACCTTGTCATGCTGTCTTCTCAATGCATGGTAGTTATTATTATCAATGTCATTTTTGTTATTGTTTTTGCTGCAGTTACTGGGAAATTAGAGCATTCTGCACTCACACTAAAGCGTCATTAACTAATTTGGGAAAGAGCACTCATGTTTACATAGGGGTAACTAAGTTTGATATATTCAGAAAACGGTATTTTATTACATTATGTGTCTGTAAAGAATATTTTATATAAGCATTGCCATATTTTCCTCTAGCCCTCATTCTGCTTCCAAAATATCCCAGAACCTTCTGAACTGTCACTGGCTACTCAAAGTGCCAAAGTTGGCTGCCCTCCCCAACTGCCTTTTGCTCCTTAATTACTGCTAATTTCTGTCCTTCATCAGCATTTCTAAATCCCTCGGTGACATGCATCTCAGTCGTGAAATATAGCTAGTTAATAGTTAATCTACTAGAAAGACTTCCAAAGAAATGGCATTTTGAAATAAGAGGACATTAACAAAAATGGTTACAATCTTAGACACTGTGTTAAAATTAAGACACGAATTTCGGGGAGTGTAGGGGTTGGGGAGGGGAGGAAGGTTTGAGGAGTGGGAAAATGGTTTCCTAACAGCTAAAATCACACTGCAGACATTATCCTGCTATTAGGTTACCCCTCTCATAAAGTTGTTCCTAGATAATGACATACTCTCTGGAGCATGCATTGTAATGCTCCTTAAGCATTATTTTAAGTATTTCTCATTTGACTAGCTGATGGGGGTGCATTTGGCTCTTCTCATTGAGATCATTATGTTTCCAAGTTAGCTTTTTTATTGAGAATTAACACTATCAAGCCTTGTTAAGAGGAGAGGGTGGGCATATGAGCTGTCACTAGTCTCTCAGTTCTTGTCAGCTTGGAAATGTGGATTCTGAACAATAACATAATCAGGGGGAAGCTTGATTAAATCAGAACTTGGACCGAGCTTTAGGTAAAGAGGTAGGAAAGGAATTCCTCAAAAATCGATTCATGTGATTAACTGTACACCTTGGTAAATTCACTTCGAATCATTTAATCGTACACTTAAAATGGAGTGTTGGTTGTACGTAGATACAGTTGGAGCACTATGTATGTACTCTATGGACTACTTTGACAGAGTAGATTTTTGAATGTAACAAGATAAGTCAACTTGAGTGGTAATATATTTTGGGAAATCAGCCCACTACAAATTGTGACTGTAAACACTGTACTGCAAATGCTTTGTAGTTTTCCCCCAATAAAAAAAAAAAGAAAAAAAGAAAAAAGGGTAAACAGTACTCAAGCCCATCAGTTGAAAAGTAAAAAAAAAAAAAAAAAAAATTTTAAAATATTATGAATGTGAAAGAGCAAAGAAATGAAGAGAAAAATGATTAACTTACACACATATTTACTTAAAAAGAAGTAAGAAATATTATTCCTATCATGGTTCTCATTTTGGGTAGGTCATATATTAGTAGTTGTAGGAAGTTGTAAAATTTTGTTTAGTGAATTTATATGAAACTCAATGTGATCTAACTTATATTCTTTCAACACCGATCCCCCCAATCTTAGGATCTACTTCATAAATATTACCTAGGTTTTTATTGATGCTAATTAGAAAAATTGCGCAATTATATTTTGCTTGTGAGTCATACTTGGTTCTGGTGATACATAAGGAAACAATGATAGATGGAGGAATGTAGCTGTAGATAATAATGTAGATAATAGCACCCAAAGATATCCACGTCCTAATTCCTGGAACCTGCAAATATGTTGTTTTACATGTCAAAAAGAACTTTGCAGATATGATTAAATCAAGGACTTTGAGAAGGGAAGGTTATCTTGGATTTTCTGCGTTAGCCTATTATAAACACAAGGTCCTAATAAAAGGAATACAGAAGGGCCAGAGTCAGAGGAGATGTGGGATCCTGGGGTAAAGCCCAGGGTTTTAGAGATGAGCACTTGTGATAGGGTTGGCTGTGGCTATTTAATAAGCTAATCTGTAAGTATTTCAAATTTTAACTACACTGTGACTGTGCTATTGCCACCCTGGCTACTATAACATGACAACAAAGACAAAACATATACGTTGAAGACAGGATGAATGAGCATTTTAATGGTCCATTTGTTTAGTATACAGAGTCAGTGACTTTGCTCTCCATTGCATCCTTGAAATAATTTATATTCTTTTCTCCTTTCTAACTCCCAATTTAAAGTACTATTTCTAATATTACTTTCTATAGATTTTAAATTAAGTTACGTGTTATTATAGTCAATATACATTTAAAGATTCTCAAGGAGGGGGCAGAGCAAGATGGCCAGACAGAAACCCTCCAGCCATCCTCCCATCTCAGGAACACCAAATTCAACATCGATCCATGGAAGCAAGCACCTTCAGAAAAGCCAAAAACAAGATTAGTGATTATTCTACCTGATTTTAACATTATATCAAGAAAAGAGGCATTGAAGGGGCAAAAATGACAATCTTGCATTGCCTAAGCCACCCTTCCTCCATCAGCACACCCAGGGAAGAGAGAATCTGTGTGTCATGTTGGGGGAAGGAGAGTGAAGTGATTGTGGGACTTTGCATTAAAATTCAGGGCCACCCTGGCACCAGAGAACACAGAATACAGCAGAATTCTGCCAGTGCCCATAGGAGAAGCCTTTAGAACAGCCTAGATAGCCCCACCACTGGCTGACAAAAGGAAGCCTGAGGCCTGGACTAAATTCATAAGGCTGTTGAGCCCCAATGCTGTAGTTTTGGGGCAATTTCTGCAGCTGTTTTGGCTCAGATATAGTGGACTTGGGGTGTGTGTGACCTAGTGAGACACTAGCAGTGGCAGCCAAACCAGTGCCCAACTACATGCAGTGTGTCTCAGGGATAGTCTTCTACCAGTTGGGGAAAGGAAAGGAAAGAGTTCAGAAGACTTTGTTTTGCAACTCAGGTACCAACAAAATAAAGCACTAAGCAGATACCTGGAGCCCCCGAGTCCAGGCCTGAATTCCTGGACAGCATTTCTGGACCCACCCTGGGCCAGAAAGAAACATGCTTCCCTGAAGGGAAAGACCCAGTCTTCGTGTGATTCACCATTGCTGACTAAAAAGTCCTTGGGTTTTGAACAAACATTAGAGGTAGCCAGGCAACAGTCATCACAGGCTTTGTGTCAGACTGGGTTGGCTTCTGGTGTGACCTGGTGCTGTAGCCATGATGTAGTGCCCATGTCACTCCCTCTCCCCGCTCCCCCCAACAACTCCCACAGTCCAGCACAAACAGTGAAGGAAGAGAATGAGAGATTTTGCCTGGTAATCCAGGGAATTTTCCTGTATCTTACCCAAGCCCACCAAGCCAGTATCACCAAGAATCTGCAAGAGTCACAGCATTACTGGGCTTGGGGCACCTCCAGTGCTGATATGGCTGCAGTGACCAAAGACTTTGAGCACAGCATTCAATTCTTTTTAAATATCTAGAAAGCCTTCTCAAGAAGGATGGATTCGAACAAGCCCAGACTGTGAAGATTAAAATAAATACTTAACTCTTTAATGTCCAAACATTGATGAACATCCACAAGCACCAAGAACATGCAGGAAGACAATGACTTCACCAAAAAAAACTAAATAAGTTGCCAGAGACCAATTCTGGACTAATGGAGATAAGTGACCTTTCAGACAAAGAATTCAAAATAGCTGTCCTAAAAAGCTCAGTGAACTTCAAGACAACACAGAGAAAGAATTCAGAAGCTTATCAGAGAAATTCAACAGAGATTGAAATAATAAAGATTCTCAAGACCACAAACTGAATGATCATTTGACTCTTTGAATTTATTAATTTGTTCAATAAGTATTTCTAATTAAAGAATAGACTTAAACTATCAGGGAGATGAAAGGACAAATCTCAAAATATACAGTGCCTTAATGTGTGTTTGTATGTGTGTGCTTGTGTATGAAACAAACCAGTAAGCTAAAAGGTTTTTATTGATTTGTTTATTCATTTTATGCTAATTTTTATTTGCATAGATTTATTGTAAAAGGTTAAAAATTCAATAATTTATGTCATATGTTAGAAATTTTTTTCACATTTAAAAATTTAATATTTTTAAGAATAAAGATTATAATTTGGCCATTTTATATAAAAACAATTTTTATATATTTTATAACCTCAAAAATATTAACATGAGAAACAACTCAATATATTTTCCCTGTTCAAATAAATGCCCCAATTTTATGTTTATATGATTTAATATTTTATAGTAGTAGCCTAAATAATATTTTTTTCTAAATTTGAATTTGATATTTATGCCATATAACACTGAAAATTATAAAACTTTCTCAGAGGAAATGAATGACTATTTGACCCTTAAATCTCATTTTCGTCTTAAAACCCTAGGGAATCTATCTCATTATTTCTTCAATTCTAATACTAATAGTATTTTTCTGAGTGTATAAAATCTTTATTAATACATAAACTCATTTCCATTTTTATAATGTATTTTGGCTTTAGCCTAGCTATTCCTAATATATGGAATAACACTAAATGACAAAAAAAAATTAAAAAGAAAAGAAAATAACAATCCATTATTCTATTTATAGTGATCTTCTTTAAATCTTTCTAATTGTTTAATTTTTAAATAATTCAATGATTTTTTAAAGTAAAATTGATTTTATCATAAAAAGTTCAGGCCATTAAAAATGTGTATATGTTGGGGTAGAGCTATGCATGGAAACTCACCTGAGAAGCCCATGAACTATGTCTCTTAAAGTGAGAAAAGCTGTGGTTGATGTGTTTGATGATTGCCATAATGTATTTCAACTTCCTATATTCAGTGATAATGTTGATGTAATAAAAGGTAATAGAATACTTAATACATTCTAGATAATTTATATGGAATTTATACATGTACGTATTTATCATATTTGCTCATTTTTAATGTGGGGCTTTTGTACTTTCGTGAGAGTCTTCATTGAATTATTGACATCTGGCATCAAGGTGGTGAATAATCTCTCAAGCATGGTTTCTCGTTTTTAGTGTTGTTTTTCCTGGAGAAGGGAGAAATCATGCAATTATGAAACATCAGCAACCAATTCTCACAACAGCAGGATAATGGCTGAAACAGCCTCATGAAGGCACCTGGGCATGATCACCATGTCATTTGCTATATCAAGTCGTGGCATTGCTCAGATTCATTTATTGTTCATGTTAAGTTCTCACTATTTGGACAGAGATTTAATACAGTTATTTTCAGTCATAATTTGCAAAAAAAAAAGAGTATAAGTTGTATGTTAGTGAGATGAACTATTTTTCTCTGCAGCAGTTTAACTTAAGGTCAAATGATATGCATCATACCCCATCTCTGTCACTGATTAAAAATCCCCTATTCCCTGCGCCCGAACCAGTATTTCTTTGCTTGAGGACGCTTGCCTGGAGGGGTGACTCAGAATCTTGTCCTAATGGTTCCTATGCCTATTTCCCCTTAAAACTGGACATAAGAGTACTGACAGATACATAACTGAATGACTCAAATGCCAAATATATTCATACATGTTCCTATTAAATAACTACCTCACGTACTCATGATGATCAGATTCCATTATTATTGCTAATATGGGAACTCTTTCCTATGTTTTCTATTGACCAGACCAGGCAGCAGACATACATTTAAATTTAGCACTACTCTTACAGTGTCCCCTTGTGGAAATGAGCCCATCTGAGACCCCGGGTTTTTATAGCTAACAGTCTACATTTGCTGGAATTGGTAATGAAAGATTTCCCAGATATGCTTTTGATAGTAATGGAGAGTTGAGCCATGCCTACTTCTACTTCTTGGTTCCAAGAATGATGTATTTAACCCATTATTGCCAGAACAAATAGAACAGCTTTTGGTTAAAAGTATATACTTCATTGCCAGGTATGTTGTTTCACTGGTACCAACATAAAGGTGGCACCAAAACTGTGTCTCCAACAAGCTTTTCTAATGTCCTTTCAAGTCGGCAGGTTCTGAAGGATGGAGTAAGTACTATGACCAGTGTATTACATGGTTATGTGCCTAATAGATGTGCAGGCCATTTATTATGAAAGATAGGTTCATTGGTCAGATGTTATGTTATATGGCATGTCACATCAGGAGATCAGATACTCTGTGATTCCCCCAGGCATCAATGCTGACTGGAGTCCTCTAGGTAAGAAAGGCAAACCAATATCTGCATTGTGCATCAATCCCAGTCAGGATCAATCATTGCCTGATGTAATCAACTTGTAACAAACTGGCTAATTTTATTCTCAAGAAATGATCCTACTCTTACGTCTTTAAAAATCTCTGAGGGTAACATTAATATGCTATTATCCCTGAGAGGTAATTTTGGTTTACTACTTTGATAGTAGGGAAACAGTTTTAAATTTTTTCATTTGGATTTTTCTACTACCATAAATGTTATTACATAGGGTGAGAAATCAGTGAGAGGTCTTTGCCAATTGCTATGCATGATCATTCCACTTATATATTCACTAATTGGGGAATATCCAATTGAGCTGAAGAGCATCACTCCGACCAAGGGCTTACCCACTTCCCAGGGCAACTCGTGTGCACTGACTGATTAATTCAGGGTTATAACAGCTATTAGGGACTTAATTGTACCCTCTCTTCTGTCTAAAACAAAATCTATATGTTGAAGCTCTAATTCCTAATGTGACTATATTTGGAGATAGGGCCTTTAGGAAGGTTATTAAGGTTAAATGAGATCATAAAGATGGGTCCCTAATACGACATGACTGGTGTCCTTATAAGAAGAGAAAGAGACACGGGGGGTGCATGCACACAGAGGAAAGGCTATGTGAGGACACAGTGAGAAGATTGCCATCTACAAATCAAAAAGAAAAGTCTCAGGAGAAACCAACTTTGCCTGCCTGTTGATCTTGGACTAAGAGACTCCAGAACTGGGAGAAAACAAATGTGCATTGTTTAAGCCACTCAGTCTGTGGTGTTTTGTTATGTCAGCCTTAGAAGACTAATACAATTGCCCAGGACTCTTGCTCTAACTTTGGAACACTTTGATGGGTCATCCCAGCTTCAGAGATACCAAAAGGGTCAGTTGAAGCCTTGTGTCTACATTGCTGCCTAACTTCTACTTCTGCTGAGTTCGGTTTCCTTTCCTATCCTCTCCTCAGCTCCACAGTTGTTGATCCCAACACATTCCATAATAAACTTTCTACATGTTTCTCTCCACTTCACAGTCCACTGTGGGGGAACGCAACCTTGAACAGTTCCCTTTTATATGTTTCCCTTCCCATAAGTGAAGATGTTAACAATAATGCTACTACAGCATGCGAGGCACTATCCGTGTCCTGGTGCCAACTATTTTAGGTTAAGTTCCTTAGAAGTGCCTTAGAGACTGAGAGGGACATTCCTGTGAGAGTGATTGAGAGAGTGCTTTCAAGACAAAAGAAGTATGGGAAACAGGATAGGTAGGGTAAGGTAAAAAAGGTTAATCGAGAATGTGCTCTTTGCTGGAGACTGGATTTAGTCTCCTCCCTTCAGAATACCTAAAGAATAAGTTGAACTACAGAGATGGTCCCACTTTGAGGCAAGGGAGCCTGTCATTTTACCTGTCAGTCACTGGCTGCCAGCTACCATTTTGGGTAAGGCATTCCTATTCAATCATTAGCTCAAGAAAGGTAAACAGCTGTGTGCTGTTAGAAGCCATCACTCCCAGCAGCCGACAGGTTGGTATACATGTCTAGTGAAGAGGAACACATTTAGCAATCACTGCATTGCATAAAGCCAAAATAAAAACCATAATGTGGAAAAGATGCTATTCAAAATAGAAACTTTGATGTAAAAATTATCTTGACAGCAAGTTAAGTGTAGGAACTAATTACATGTATAAATGCATTACATTTATATCAAATTTATTATAGATATAGATATTTATGTTTAAGAAAAGACATAATACTTGATTACATAAAACATTATGAATAAAGGGAGAAGAATATATTATTTAATGAAAAATTACATATTTTACAGACTAATATATAACAAATTTATTGATAATAGTCATAGACTAACAATAGATATTCTCAAAGCTTAATTACAAGTAATTAAATGAAAACACTACATGTAGTCCATGAAACTAATTAAAAAGTTTAAGTTATTAGTAATTGAGAAAAAATAAACAAAAAAAGTTGGAAAAATTCTAAATTACCTTATGTTTTTGCTTTGAAATGGAATTGAACAGTCACATATTCAATGGACTTGTGGATCATTTATCTTTATGAAGGGGAATTTGAAATATATATATTTAAAAACATATAGTATTTGAAAAGAAACATAATTTTGGTACAGTTTAATATATTAACTTGATATATACACAATTAAAAGCGTGCATGCATATTTTCCAAAGATGATTGATTTTTAAAAACTTTTTTGAGACAATCTCACTGTATTGTCTGGGCTAGAGTGTAGTGGCATCATCATAGTTCATTGCAACCTTAAGCTCCCCTGCTCAAGCAATCCTCCTGACTCAGCCTCCTGAGTAGCTGGGACAGAAGCATGCCGCCACACCCACCTAAGTTTTATTAACATAATTTTATAGAGACAGGGTCTTGCTATGTTGCTCAGGCTAGTCTGGAACTCCTGGCCTCAAGCTATCCTCCTACCACAACTTCCCAAACAGCTGTGATTACAGGTATAAGCCACCATACTTGGCCTGATTTTTAAAATAAATATTAGTTTTTAAAAATTTATTTACTGTACAGTTATATTGAATGGTAAAAACTGGGAACAGCTCACACTTCAGTTGGAAGGAATTGGAACAATAGATTATACACACAGAAATTTGATAGACGCAATCTCCTGTTTTGTACAACATCACACTTTGCTGGTCTTTCTTTTACCTCCATTTCTAAAACTCATTGTTTCTTCTTCTCTCTTCTTATTTAATTAGATGCTCAAGATCTGTTCTTTTTTTTAATAGAAGAAAACAAGGAAAATAAAATTAAGTTATTCAAGGTCTTAGGCTGCACTCACATGTGCCTGTACTCACCTATGTGGCCAATTCTTCAAACAGCTTTTAAAACTTGCTGTACATATTTATTCATCATTCAACTGTTGCCCTACTCTAATTTGGACTCCACCTATCTTTCTCCTCCAAAAAAAGATTTCGCTAAGATCAGTAGTGACTTATGTGACATTGAATTCTACAGAAGCTCATATCACTGGACACATTCTCCTCGAATCTCTTATTTTTCTTTACTTCTTTGATTACATCTTCTTTATGTCACTGGCCTCTTCTTGGTCTTCTTTTTTCATTTTTGTTTTTTAATCTTTTGAGAGCCTTCAAATATTCTCTGGGAATTATAATTCTTATTTTCTCAATTTTTTCCCATAAGAAACACCAATTTATATCCATGAATTTAATTGACACTTTTACCGCATATCTTTAATTTTTACTTCTAGGCCAATGCTGTCCTTTGAACTTTAAACTCATATATCTATCTCCCTGTGTGACATCTTCACATGGAAGTTTCAATTAACCTTGAAACTACCAAGTTCAAAGTAAAACTCATGTACCCCCATTCCCCATTTGTCCTCTAGTAGCTGTCTATCTTATTGTATGACATGATCATAATTATTTAAACTTGAGAAGCCAGCAGCCAAATTCAATATTTTCTTGCCTTTATCCACTTTCATTCAAGACATCAGCATCTCTTGGTCATTTTCTAACTTAAATTTCCTTTGAATCTCTCAACATTTCTTCTGTACTATCTAGTTATTTTCAGCTACCATCACCCTGTGTTTTTGAAACTTTGCATCTACCCGATGGGATAGTTTAGTCTATCTCAGTATATATAAAGCTGGCCCTAAGTTATTTTCTATGAGTCAAGTAGAATCATCTTATGAAAAATTCAGATTTGGTTATATTGCCCTCTGTTTAAGATACCTTAATTATATTATTTTGTCCTTAGATAAAAAACAGAATTATTAAAACAGAAACCATGACTGGTTATTCTGACCTACCTAACTGCCTCTTCCAAATGTATTCTCAAATAGCTCTTTGTGTTCCAGACACATTACATTTATTTTATTTTCCTGTATGTTTTATGTTTCTTCAGCACAGGGCTTAGCATATGGTCTGTTCTTAGTCTAGAATTCTTCTACCCATTCTTCCATTGATATGTTGTTGGGAAATAGGCTAAGAGATGTGAGAAGTTTCAGGGGTTTTGCAGGTCTTTGACTTGAAGGAATCTGTGGACATGTTAGTTCACAAAATAGAAGCTGCCTCCAACAAGGGGGGCATTGTCAGAGGACATTTGCAAAGCAGTGTTTCTTCTCTTGCTGCTGGTCATCACCTTGAGCTTTTTTGCAAAGCAGAAGCTTGGTTTGGGCCCTTGGTGGAGAAGTTGATTTAAATGCCTGCCCAGCAGATAAAATGCAGCTGGAACTATCCTAGACTTCAAGGCTATTCCTGCTTCACTCCTGACTACATGCCTCTGTGTGTAGAAGAAGTAGATTAGAGTAGTACATAGACTCAGTGTTCTCATTTTATACATTTTATCTTTAATTTGTATGCTCAGCTATGTCTGTTTCTAACTTAGAGCTTAACATGCTTATCTTAGAAAAATTGTGTAACCATCTATTCTTGTAGACAGAATTAGGTAAGGTTCCCCTGGAAACCTCAAAAAATGAACTGTATACGTAATTCTCTAACAAAAGACAACTATTTGCTGTACCAATAAATGCTTATGTGGGACTTCATTCGGGGTCTCAGCTGGAGGGAAACTGAGAACCCCTGATGCCCCCATCTATTGAACTGATCTTTGTCTCTGTCTCAATCATTTCTCCGTCTATAATATATCATCATCTCTTTATTTCTTATTTCCACATCCCTTGGGACCTGTTTGCGCTGGGAGGGTGGCCAACTCCCGGCAACATGTTACTTCCTATTTTTAATTTCAGTTCTATCATTTCATTAGGTAATCCTTCACTGACCTCTCTACCTATAAATTTCCTTTGTAATGCTTTTTCATAACACCAAGGAAATTTCTTTTTGGTACTTTATTAATAATATAGTCTGTGTGATTTTATGATTAATAGCAGACTTTTAGTAGATGCTATGCTAGATTAGGTCAGAAACTATGATTTTTGTTTTCTGCTTGTCTGTTTGTTAAAAAAAATTATTATAATTCCAGTCTCCAGAACAAAAATGTTAAATGGAGGATTTCCCTTAAATATTTTTAAAATGAGTTAATAAAGGAATAAATGAATGAATAAAACACCATGACACTTACTAAATTTCTTCTTATTCTCATATATGCATTACTATTTTATACACATTTTCATGATATTTTCATATCACATAGTGTGAAGTGCCTTTGTGTTCTGGAAAGAGAAAACTTTGCCAGACTTGTAAATTTTTTAATAATTTGTTGATCTTTGGTACTACTCATGCCAATTCTATTGAAAATTTGTGAACATAGATATGAGAGCTCTATGCCTACAGTGACATTCCCAGGTGAATAAAGTAACTATTATAGATTTTTGCAGAAATAGAGCTCCTTTATGGAACCACACATTCAGTATTGATTTAATGGGAAAAACTGTTATTTCCACATTAACTTATGCCTAGTGGTTCACTCAGTTAAAATGCTTTCTGCATAAAATATGTGTTTTGAATATTACTAATCAACACCAGGTAGAAAATAGAAATGTGAAAGGTCAAAAGAAACTCCATTATTGATTTATTGCTACTCAGTTAAAAATTTTAAAAAATATCTAGGGACATTAGTCAGTAAGACCAACCTCAGAATAAATTAGTGAATTAACAAGGGATATGATTATGCAGGGAATTGCATGAGATGATAATGAAATACTTGGGAAGTTTTAATGATTAAATTTCCCCCAAAGAATACTTCTGCTGAACATTCATTAAAAGTATTTCCTAACATATCTAACACTTTTTATATTTCATCCCAGTGATTCAAATGTGAATAATCATGTTTCTAAAAATGTATGTAATGATACCTGTAAGAGAGGTTGTAGGAGTAGTTATGCCTGAAAAGACATAGGTGGCATTTCAAGATTCCTTCAAAGAACAACCCATTTTTTAATTAAAGTACATGTCACCTTATATTCTATTATTGGTCAAATCTAACATTTAACGAAAATTAAGAGAGTATATTATACTCTAGACATTTCCTTACATGGTATATTCTTTATTTTTTATAATAAACCTGTTTTGTTATATTCATAATTCACAAGAAGGAAACTGAGGCTCAGTGATGTTGAATGCATGTGTAAGTTTTACTAGCTAAAATGAAGCTGAGCCAAGGTAGAATTAATTGACTCCAAACTCTAGATATGTTTCAGTATGCTGCGTGATCCCTAGTATGCCAGGGCATTTTTTCACTTAGAGAAAAGATAAATTGTTAATACCCAGAAGATTATATCTCTGTTCTACGCTGTGCATAATGACTAATAAAACTGCTTACACTTTAAATTATTCTCTGTCACAGTGTTACCATTTAACCTAAGAACACACTCATTTACATTCCAAGGACAGTTTGAGATTTGAATTAAACATAAGTGTACACAAGAAAGTCATCCCATGATGTTTTCCAGGAAGTCAGTTTCTAAGCACATATTAATTACTGTATTTTATTGGCAGATAAATGGTAAACTAAAATGCACTGTGGAGTCAGTGGAAAGCAACTGAACTGAGAGCTGGGACATCTGCACCCTAGTCTTAGCTACAGCAGAAACTTACTTGGATGAGCTGTCATTTCATAGTTCTGAGCTATATTTTTAAATCTTTCATAATGAAGGGATTGACTAGATTATTTATATGGCTGTTTTCAGCCTTAAAATAATTTTAAAAGTGTAAAATAATCATAGAGCCCTCATCACAAATCCTAGCTTGCCCATCTCAGTTAATCAACTCATGGTCAGTCGTCAAACCAGTGGACATTTTCAGTTCATGCCTTTTTCATATGCCCTGTGGAATATTGAGACATAAGCACAGGTTTTACTGGGCAAAATGGATGTCAGTGAACATGGGGTCCCTCAGGCTCTTCTTATGACATGGACACGCTGCGGACTGCTCTTCCATGAAAGCTTCCTATTCTCCTGCTACTCTGCATTTTCCAACATAGTGTGTGAAGATGGTAGATTTTTGTTAGCATCCATTGACCTGGCATGTAGGAAAGGGGCCATTTTAAGCTTGAGTGCTTGGAGAGCTGCATACAACACGGGTAAACTAGCCACTTGTTTGAGTTATGCATCAGTGTCTGTTTCTTCACAGCCGTCTACGGCACCGGGAGGAGGTGAAGCTGCCAGGGTATTCTGGAAGTGGCCTGACTTCTCGGCTCTTTACTTCCTGATTTTATGAGTTTAATATGGCAGCAGGTTCTTCCTTTTTCACGTCTAAAATGTGTCCCAAATTTGATCACTTCTCACCACATACACAACAGCCTCTTAAACAATGCCTACGTGATCGTGAATAAGTGTGTCCAACTGCCTTCTGATATCATGCTTGACTTAATATGGCCCATTTTTTCATAAGGCAATTAACTCTCTCAAAGTCAGATCAACCAGACATCTCATTGCAATCTTAAGTCCGCCTTTTAACACTGTCCTCTTTCCCCATTCGGGATCAGTCATACAAGTTCCTTTGTATCCCTGATTAAGGTAAACCAGTTTCCTGTACCTAATTATTCTTATACCCTACATTTTACGTGGTTGCCTTGTGTCATTATTCATGTCTCAGCTCTGAGAACATCCTTCCCTGCACATCTGTCTAAAATTTCCCAAGTATCTGCCTCTCCCTAATCATCACAAAGTTTGACTTCATTAATTCTGCTAATATGATCACTGTATCATATTAGTACTTACTTTTAGTATTAATATTTTTTTCTTCCCACTAGGATGTATGTCCCTCATGATATATGAGTGTGTCTTGTTCGATTATAAATTCCTAATCAATATATTTTAATATAAATGGATTTTATGATGGAGAGAATGAGAAGTAGAGAGTTTAAAGGGTAAATAAGAAGAGAAGCAGCAAGGCAACAAAGTACATCTGGAGATACCTGCGACACTTGGGACAATTCAGTTTTCTTGATCAATGAATGTGTTTATATTCATGTGCAATGTATGTATGGTATAGATTTTATAATCTCTTTAGTGTCTTTTCTTTTTAATAATACATCTTCATATGTATCCACATATAGTTAAACTACTACCCTCAGAGGAAAATAATCTCATCAAGGTTAAAATTATGAAAAAATGTAATTTTTCCGACCTTGTTCATTTTTAATTATTATTGGCTTCATAAAGAGGTGCAAAATTCTCATTTCCTGAAAGTACTACAGCTGGTTCTATTCTTAGGAAAAATATTCCAGTATTTACGGTTGTTTTTGCTTTGTCATTAGACAAAAATACTTAGATGAGAAATAGTCTGGTTTGCTGTGTTTTACATATCATAGTAGTTTATTTGCTGATCAAACTTGATCTGGACTTTTTATAACCTTATTTCTTGCTGTAAAATAAAATATTGGAACCTGGCTTGTGAGTAGCAGAAATTCTTTAGAATTGCTCCCTTAAGAGAATGAGTTCTCAATAGAATGTCGTTTTGAAAAGATGAATTGTATTGCTGGCAAATAGAAAACTTTATTG
This sequence comes from Lepilemur ruficaudatus, assembly GCA_963574885.1. Lineage (NCBI taxonomy): Eukaryota > Metazoa > Chordata > Mammalia > Primates > Lepilemuridae > Lepilemur > Lepilemur ruficaudatus. Next base: position 1,963 of record CAUYRT010068981.1, on the reverse strand, counting down.
ATATATAGTTTTGTTTTGTTTTATTATAGTGCTCTGTTTTTTTTTTTCTACAAGCATTATGTGGAATATTAGTCCAAAACTATTCTAAAAGTTAGGTGAGATAAAGACAGAAGGCAGACTAATAACACAATGATGGTAAAGTTCCAATGACAGAAACTAAAAGTAGTCAAAGGGGAAATATTAATGAAAATTGATAAAAGAAAAGAAAATAAATTGATAAAATAATGTCACCTTAAGACATCAGAATAAAATGAAAGACAGATAGGTTTCAATTTAATGACCGTTTGGTGACCTATATGAAATGGATTTATTTTCCCAGTCTAACTTTTAATAGAAAATCATCTATATTCTAAGACAAGGCTAAAATTTGAGTTAAAGGAAACTTTACACAATAAAGATTTCATGTGATGTTTTCCACTGAGCCAGCTATAAAATATTCTTAGAAAATAGTTTACAAGACTAGAATAAAATTAGAGATTATATGTGGTACTTTTAATTGTTTTAAGCTCTAGATTAAACTTTATAAATCAAAACCTATTGAAATTAACTGTGTGTTTGTCAACAACATATTTAAATATTTTTGACACATGGCTATATTTTAAGGCACTAGTAAAGATATCACCATTAAATACAAGAGAAATGTAAATTTACTTTGCTTTTTAAAAAAATCCTCATTGGGAGGGTAATTGTGCACTTAATGATTTCAGAAACTGGATAGGATATATTAACATTTAAAGTATTGGTTATGATAACCTTTGAAAAACACAACAAAAAAATTCTATTTGTTTAGGAATAGCTTGTTTTCATGACCAGTATTTACAACCTTATCACTAAAAACCAATTTTAACATTTTCTCTTGTACTTTCCATATATCATAAGATTTGGTCTATTAAACACATCAGATTTATCAATATGAAAATTTTTTTGGTTTTAAAATTTATCTAAGCCATGTGTCTCAATTTTTAATAAGCATAAAGAATTAGTATCCTCATAATAAGGTAACATTTTATGTCAAAGGAGGCAATTTTTTATTAAATTGAATAACCTTATTTTTATGAATCCTATAGAAATTCATTTTAACATTTATGAGCATCTAATTGAAATCCAGCAGGTTATCTGATCATCCTATATTTCATAAATTTAATGCTTATAAAATGACATCCATAAATGAAATAATGAAAATTTTCAACATGTCTTACTAAATTCTAAGTGATTCTGAAATGATTTTTATTCAATATTATTTAAGACATAAAAGATTTATAAAATGAAAACATGTTCACAATACCAAATAAGGGCAAAAAATACCATCTTTATTTTTAAATTCTCTGATCTCATTATTTTCCTGGTCCCATCCTCTACCCTTCCTACTCATGGATAAACTTTTTCCCACTTTGCTTTTATGATTTTATCAAATATGTAGGTATCCATAGATATTGTATTTTTGCTTTTGCATGTCTTTGGATATTTACATACAGTATCATTCTTGGTGTATTCTTCTGTAACTCTAAATTTATACTAAAGATATTTTTCCTAAGGCTTATTTTGTTTACTGCTTAAGTTATTATTTATTCATTTTCATTATTCTGTATTATTATTAATACATCCTGTAAATAGACTCTTAATTTTACCTGCATTACATAGTATATGATACACTAGAGAAATGAAATTGCTTTCTAAATTAATTATTCCCAACTTACCAGCAAGCTATAAAAGTTCTTTTCTTTCTTCCTCTGGGTTTTCCATAAATCAGAGCTTGAAGCAATAGTTCATTTGCTGTTACTTTGTACAGTGGCACAATCCTAGGGAAACAAAAGTGAATGAGGGGCCGGGCGCGGTGGCTCACGCCTGTAATCCTAGCACTCTGGGAGGCCGAGGCGGGTGGATTGCTCAAGGTCAGGAGTTCGAAACCAGCCTGAGCAAGAGCGAGACCCCGTCTCTACTACTAATAGAAAGAAATTAATTG